>CAWUDS030004970.1:0-66950 GCA_963859935.3 Lathyrus sativus | reverse complement strand
AATTGCTGAAATTTTATTGATAACGAACCCCTGAATGGGTAAAAATGTTTTACAACAGATGCAAGCTCCTGGAATGAGGAAGCCGCGCAAAGTTAAAACATAAATATACATCAGTATATACAAATGTCGGCAACGAGGCGTAGACGAACACCAGGAGTTGATCCCTCTATGACTCACTCGACTTCGATACTTCTCCGACGCTTCAGCTTCGGAAGAGATTGATTCAGATAAACGGCCCTCAGGTCCTCCAAACCACTAAACAATGAAAGTCCACACGCGGAACGCAGTCATTTGCTTTTTCAAATCCCTAACTTTTGCGTGAACCGCCCTTTACGGGTTTTCAGTTCACCGGGATACCCTTTTTTGCCGAAGCCGCCCAATGTAGGTTTTCGACTTCGCGGGTGTACATTTTTTCAATTTATATCCCTAATTTTTGCCCGAACCTTTTTATTCTGTTTTTGGTTCGCCGGGATGCCCCTTTTTTGCCTGGACTCTCTTTTTTTTTTGTCCAGCGGGTCACTTTCAAGCAAAGTATTTTTTAACTGCGTCCGCGTTCACCAGGGATGCAAAATCTTCACAATCTATCGTGGATAACAACAAAGCTCCTCCCGAGAAGACCTTGCTGACGATGTACGGACCTTCGTAATTCGGAGTCCACTTGCCCCGGTGATCGGAGTGTGGAGGAAGAATCTTCTTCAGGACGAGATCACCCGTCTGAAAGCTTCTAGGACGCACCTTCTTATCATAAGCTTTCTTCATTCGGCTTTGGTACAGACGACCAAACGCAATCGATGCTAACCTCTTCTCGTCCATCAGGATGAGTTGGTTCAGTCGGTTCGTAATCCATTCTGCCTCGTCGAGTTTCACATCAACCAAAACTCGCAAAGAAGGGATCTCCACTTCTAACGGTAGGACAACTTCCATACCGTACACCAAGGAGAAAGGAGTTGCCCCGGTTGACGTACGTACCGTTGTACGATAACCGTGCAATGCAAATGGCAGCATCTCGTGCCAGTCTTTGTAGGTCACAACCATTTTCTGAACAATCTTCTTTATGTTCTTGTTGGCCGCTTCAACGATGCCGTTCATCTTCGGCCGGTAAGGAGATGAGTTGTGGTGTTCAATCTTGAAACTCTGGCACAGCTCCTTCATCATCTTGTTATTCAGATTCGAACCATTATCAGTAATGATTCGCTCGGGAATTCCGTAGCGACAGATGATGTCCCTCTTTATGAATTTAGCCACCACCTGCTTGGTCACATTAGCATACGAGGCTGCCTCCACCCACTTGGTGAAGTAGTCAATAGCTACCAGAATGAAGCGATGACCGTTGGATGCAGTGGGCTCGATCTTGCCTATCATGTCGATGCCCCACATGGAGAATGGCCACGGGGAGGACATGACATTCAACGGGCACGGCGGCACATGAACTTTATCAGCATAAATCTGGCATTTATGACATCTCTTCGCGAATCTGAAGCAATCTGACTCCATCGTCAGCCAGTAATATCCTGCTCTCAGGATCTTTCTCGTCATAGCATGCCCGCCAGCGTGCGTACCAAATGTGCCCTCATGGACTTCCTCCATGAGCATACTCGCCTCCTTCTCATCTACACATCTGAGTAGCACGAGATCATGGTTTCTCTTATACAACACTCCATCAGGATTGAGATAAAAGTTTCTAGACAGCCTCCTCAGAGTCTTCTTATCCGGGGTTGACGCACCCGCGGGATACTCCTTAGTCATAAGGAAAGTCTGGATGTCATGGAACCATGGCTTGCCATCGGCGGCTTCCTCGATTGCAAAGACGAACGCAGGTCTATCAAGACGAGATAGTACAATTCTTGGAGCCTCATTCCAAAAATTGACTTTATACATTGAAGCCAACGTGGCTAAGGCATCAGCCATCTGATTTTCTGCCCTGGGCACATGATGGAGTTCCACTCGATCAAAGAACGGAAGTAGCCTTCTGGCATAGTTCATGTACGACACCAAATTCGATTGACGAGTCTCCCACTCCCCTTTAATTTGGTTGATCACAAGCGCTGAGTCACCATATACGTCTAGGTTCTTGATTCTCAAATCAATTGCCTCTTCTAGACCCATGATGCATGCTTCGTACTCCGCCTCATTATTGGTGACTGGAAACATCAGTCTCGCAGTAAACAGGATGTGGGATCCGTGGGGAGTCGTGATGATAGCCCCGATGCCACTTCCATAGGAGTTAACCGCCCCATCGAATATCAATTTCCACTGGGATTTCCTATCTGGCCCCTCGTCGGGCAACGGCTTATCGCAATCCTTCGCTTTGAGAAACATAATATCCTCGTCAGGGAATTCAAATTTCATCGGCTGGTAATCCTTGATCGGATGTTCGGCAAGGTAATCAGACAACACGCTTCCCTTGATGGCCTTCTGGGACACATACTGAATATCATATTCTGTTAACACCATTTGCCATCTGGCAATCCTGCCCGAAAGCGCTTGCTTCTCGAAGACGTACTTGATCGGATCCATCTTCGAAATTATCATGGTGGTGTGATTGAGCATGTACTGTCGTAAACGTTTGGCAGCCCAGGCTAGTGCACAACACGTCTTTTCCAGCATCGAATATCGAGATTCACAGTCAGTGAACTTTTTACTCAAGTAGTAAATGGCATGCTCCTTTCTGCCCGTCTCGTCGTGCTGACCGAGAACACACCCCATACTATTCTCAAGAACTGTCAAGTACATGATTAATGGCCGTCCAGCCACTGGGGGTATCAAGATTGGAGGTTCTTGGAGATACTTCTTTATCTTGTCGAATTCCTTCTGGAAATCCTCATTCCAAGTAATTGCCTGATCTTTCTTTAAAAGCTTGAACATCGGTTCACATGTGGCCGTGAGCTGAGAGATAAACCTTGCAATGTAGTTTATTATGCCCAAGAAACCACGAACCTCTTTTTCTGTTTTTGGCGCTGGCATTTCTTGAATAGCTTTTATTTTCGCAGGATCAACCTCGATGCCTCGTTCACTCACGATAAACCCCAGTAACTTTCCGGACCGCACTCCGAAAGTGCACTTGTTAGGGTTCAGCCTCAACCTGAACTTCCTAAGCCTCTCAAAAAGCTTCAATAAGTTGACCAGATTCTCTTCCTCCGTCTGGGACTTCGCAATCATGTCATCAACATAGACCTCAATCTCATGATGAATCATGTCATGAAACAAAGTTACCATTGCTCGTTGGTAAGTGGCCCTTGCATTCTTCAGACCGAAGGGCATTACCTTATAGCAAAATGTTCCCCAGGGGGTGATAAACGTCGTTTTCTCCATGTCTTCCGGCGCCATCTTGATCTGGTTGTAACCGGAGAAGCCATCCATGAACGAAAACACGGAGAATTGGGCTGTGTTGTCGACCAACACATCGATATGAGGCAACGGGAAATCATCTTTAGGGCTCGCCCTATTCAAATCCCTATAATCGACGCACATGCGTACCTTACCGTCCTTCTTCGGTACAGGCACTATGTTGGCGACCCACGGAGGGTAAGTGGTGACCGCTAAGAAGCCAGCATCAAGCTGTTTCTGCACTTCTTCTTTGATCTTAACGGCCATGTCTGGTCTCGTCCTCCTAAGCTTCTGCTTAACGGGAGGGCAATCTTCTCGTAGCGGCAAGTGGTGGACCACGATGTCCGTGTCAAGTCCGGGCATATCTTTGTATGACCAAGCAAAGACGTCACTATACTCTCTTAGCATCTTGACTAATCTCTGCTTGACATCTCTCTGCAACGCAGCCCCTATCCTGACATTTCTGACGAGCTCTTCAGAACCCAGGTTCACGATTTTGATCTCCTCCTCATGAGGCAGAATAACCTTTTCCTCTTGTTTCAACAAGCGGGCCAACTCTTCAGGAAGGTCTTCGTCTTCATCCATCTCTTCTTCGGCTTGATAGATCGGGCAATCGAAGTCGAAGTGAGCCGTAGAAGGTCCAGAGTCGATGTCATCTGTTATGTGAATCTCTTCACTTGCCATCGGGACGATATCCTTGATGGTCCAATTGTTGAGGCCCTCGCCTGGCTTGCTTGGCTGAATCCAAGAGTCGAGGTCACAATCGCTATCCCCGCTGCCTTCAGACGTTGCGTTGACGCTTTCGAAAATCACTCCGCCGCTGGTAAATTGGATCGGCCCATTACCTCGAGACGCGCTGCTAGACGAAGAAGAAGAAGGTTCAGCTCCAGGAGAATACCCCAACCCAAACTTATCCTGCTTGTTTGGTATCTCCAAAGTACGCCCCTAGCCCGGGGTAGATCCAGCTTGGACGACGGCCCGAGCTTCTTTGAATGAGGAGAGATTTATCTCTGGCTTTTCTGTGACTACAGGAGCTACCTCTTTCACTTTGACAGCTTCAAATGCATGGCAAAGAGTTTCATGGATTTCTCCATCCATTTCAACATACTTAAAGGACGACAAATGGCTCACCATTATGTCCTCCTCGCCGCACACGGTTACGATGCTTCCCCCGACAACATATTTGAGCTTTTGGTACAACGTGGAGGTCACGGCACCCGCAGCATGGATCCATGGCCGGCCCACGAGACAACTGTAGGCAGGCATGATGTCCATAATATAAAAGACCGTGTCGAACATTTCCGGACCGACTTGGATCGGCAGGGTCACCTCCCCGAAAACGTGGCGTTTAGTTCCGTCGAATGCTTTCACCACCAGATCACTGGGTGTGCAGATCACTCCACGAGTATCCAACTTCATTAAGGCCATCTTCGGAAGAACATTAAGTGACGAACCCGTGTCCACCAGCACGTGCGACATGATTGTGCCCCTACACTCTATCGAGATGTGCAGGGCGCTATTATGATTCCTCCCTTTTGGTGTCAGCTCTAAATCTGTGAAACCTAGCCCATTGCCAGTATTGACGTGGGCTACAACCTCTTCTAGCTGATTCACCGATATCTCTTGCAGTACGTAGGCAGCATTCAACACCTTCAGCAGCGCATTGCGGTGTGCTTCAGAACACAGCAACAAGTTCAGAATAGAAATCTTCGAAGGCGTCTGATGGAGATGGTCTACAATCTTGTAGTCGCTCTTTTTGATCAACCGCATAAACTCTTCGGCATCTTTGACAAGCAAATCCTTCTCTACCCCACACGGGACCTCTTCGACGACTTTGCTTTTACCCTGGTCAGCCGCATCAGCTCTGACCGCTTTATCTGCCACGACCTCCGGCGGTGCAAATACTCTTCCGCTGCGAGAAATACCACTAATTCCTGCGAGGTTCTCCACAGTCGACCCATACGGTTCCAGCTCCAACTTTTGCCCGTTGCAATAGACTTCAGCCCCATAATGCCACGGAACGGCGTTAGTGCTCTCGAATGGTATCGGCCCAGCTTTGGTAATAGTGATTGTAGGCGGTCTGGGCGCAGAAATGGTTATCGGCCGGCGAGGGATGGTGATGGTGGCGACTTCATCGGCATGCTTCAACACTACCTCTCCTGGTACATTTTCAGCCTTCCGGCTAAACTGCAGAATCCCCTCAGCCATCAGACTTTGAATTCCTTCTACCAATTGCTCACATCCATCAGAATGTGTAGCACAGTCCATGCATAGTTCTCCGCACCCTGGAAAGAACCCTCTTTTCAGCAACTTAGCTTTAACGAAGCTGAGCGGCGTCTTTAGGTCTCTGACATCAGTCAACAGATCTGCACTCTCTTCTTCGATAATGGCGTTCACTCCGCCTCCCCTATGTTTCGGCATAGGATTCTTCGTGACATTGGGCACATTATCGGAGAAGTTAATGAGCTTGTCATCTACCAGGTCTTGCACCTTATGCTTAAAGGCTTTGCAGTTCTCGATTGTGTGGCCTGGCGCCCCTGAGTGGAAATCACAAGTGGCATTTGCATCGTACCCTGGTGGAGGTGCCCCTATCAAGGGAGTCATCGTCCTCTTCTGAACCAACTGAAGCTGAAGAAAAGTCTGCAAGAGCTGCGCGTACGACATGGGTGGTGCCTCGAAGTGACGGCTTGCCAAAGGTGCCCGATTCTGGTATTTTCTATATCCCTGTTGATTCGGTTGCTGCTGCTGCTGCGGCTGCTGGGATATTTACACTGGCTATCTGCTGCTGAGGGCCTTTGCCTTTTCTTCGAGCGTTGGTCATAGCGCTCGTCTCTCCTTCTCGTCGTTTGCCAGCATAAGGTTTCTTTCCACCTCCTCCGGCTGAGGATGACTCTCCTTGAATCTTCCCGATCTTGATTCCATTCTCGACGTGCTCGCCCATGATAATGAGAGCTGAGAACGTCCCAGACATACCGCTGACTAACTTTTCATAGTAAACCCCCGGGAGGGTGGCAACAAATATCTGCACGAGCTCGCGTTCAACCATCGGCGGCTGAACCCGGGCTGCCAACTCACGCCACCGCTGGGCGTACTCCTTAAATCCTTCATTATTCCTCTGCGACAGGTTCTGGAGCTGGACTCGGTTCGGGGCCAAGTCACTATTGTACTGGTAATGGTGGACAAATGCTTCAACGAGGTCCTTCCATGTGTGCACACTAGTGGGCTCCAGGCCCATGTACCACTCGAGGGATGGCCCGGAAAGGCTGTCTTGGAAGAAGTGCATCAGCAACTTATCGTCTTCGGAATAAACAGACATCTTCCTGTAGTACGATCTCAGGTGGACACGAGGGCAAGTGGTGCCCTTATATTTCTCAAAGTCAGGCACCCTGAACTTAGGAGGTACCTTGAAGTCAACAATTAATCCCAGCATGGACATATCAACGCCCAAAGTATTCTGATTCTCAATATCTCTCATTTTATCTTCAAGTGCTTTGAATCTGAGCCGCGCTTCAGCATTCAGCTCCCCTTCAGCACCCCTTTGAGAGAACACATCATCCTGATGATCCTCAAGCCATGGTTGAGGCACCAACAGATTCCCGACGCCTGCATTGCCGTTGCCCGGCCCGATGTTGACATTAGCTCCCAGACTCCCATTACCGACGCCCGTCATATTGAGTCCGATGTTGGCCATCACATTGCCATTAGCACTGCCGTTGCCCCCGGCCACGGGGACGCCATTCTGCGGAGTATCAACTGGTGGAGGAGTAGGCACGGCCCCGCCATGGAGTATGCCGTTGCTATCAACCCTGGAGATCAAAGGCTGAACCAAAGTCCTGAGCTGGTCCTGACCATTGGCGACCACTTGCATGAGCTCCATGAAGCGGTTCATCCTCTCGCGGAGCTCCTGGACATCTGTTTGCACTTGATCCATGATTCTGGTCTGATTAGCTCTAGTCGGATAATGGTGAATTAGTCTCTGATCAATCCTGGAGTCACCGGGAACAGCCTGGGACACCTGTAAACCTGAAAAAACCTGGTAAACACAGAAGGGTTAGGAAAAACAATAAAATGTGCGTCATGCAAATGCATGCGTGTGTCTGTGTGTTTGGGAGATTTCCCCCGATCCTAGTGCCTGAGTGCCAGTGTTGATAATAATAAGAAGAAGAAGCCCGAGTCCCATCATGGAAACAACAATCTCATATATAAAGAGAGCCTATCAAGGCAGTACATAGCATCAGCGAGTAAAAGATGAATCAACAGCGTGACCTCAGCCAACAAGCCTGGTGATGGTCAGCATACAACAATGATCAAAACAAAAGGAATACAAACAGTCGAGTACGGCCACGGGCGCGATACTCTTCTAACAACTCCTTCGTCTCTGGATGATCCGGCAGAGTGAGTAACCCCTCGACGAGTAATTCCCTCTGCACAATGGTATACTGAAGTCCTTCGACCGAACTTTCCCATGCTCCTTCGCCGAAGCAATCTTCTAACTTCCGCTTTTTGGACTCAAACGTCAGCTTGCGCTCCTTCAGGTTAGCGAGAGCTTTATTGAGCTGGCCTTCGGCGGCGTATCTGCGGGCGATTTCTTCATCAAACCTCTTTTCACTGTCCTTCACCTGGGCTTCCAGCTTGGAGATCTGCAGCATCAGCTTATCCTCCCGCTCTTTCCTGGTGGTCAGGGAAGCCTTCCAGTGCTGGTTGAACTTGGATATCCTCCGATATGCCTCGTCCAAGTGCTGCTTCTTCGTAGCCAGTACGTCGTTGACAGCTTTGAAGTCTCGACCCATGCGTTCACGCTCGGCTATCTGCTTAGTCAGGTCTGTACCCAGTTGGTTCACCAACTCTGTCTGCCTTTTGAAAGAGTGCACGACTTCGTTCCTCTCGCTTCGGAGCTGAGCTAATTCCTTCTCCATTTCTTCGTTTGCCTTTTTCAATTCATCCCGCTCAGCCAACACCTGATTATGCTGTCGAATGGGCACAGTAGTAGGCTCTTCGATCGTTGGAGGGCTTTCTGGCTTGGCATGAGGAAACGGCATCTCTATAGCATCGACTCTGGCTCTGATCCAAGTTACATACGGAGGGTAGGCTTGATTGTTGCTTTTTCCCAGCAAAGGCTTTCCTCGCTTACTGATACCATTCCACGCGCGCTGAAGCTTGGACAGCAGATCCCCCTCTAGAGTACCAGTGAGGTACAGAGATTCCTGTACCTCTTCATCCTTCGGCGGAGTTCTCAGGGCATACGCGAACTGTCAAACCAGCAACGATGGATTGTAGTTTATACAACCCTTCCTACCTATCAAAGGTACATTTGGAAACCCGCTGCAACTGAAGATCACCTTAGTACCCAACCTATCTCTGTCGAACCAATCAATATCCTCTGCAGATAAACTCATCAGACGCTCAGGCCACCCAGCTGTGGCTACAGACAAGACAAAAGGACCCCTCTTGGGCAGATGACTATCAAGCCATTTATACAGCAATGGTACGCAGCACGAGACGTTCTTCCCCCTCCTGTTCTCGTTCTTGTAGTAAACTGAATGATAGACATCTCATATTAAGGTAGGGACTGGATTCTCTGAAGCAAAGATGTGAAATGCATCGAAGTCTACAAAATCGGGCATGTTGGGGAACAGAATGATGCCGTATATGCATAAAGCGAGGATGGCATTGAACGCGACCCAACATCCGTCCTTGGCACACTGCTGAGCCTTACCCACCAGAAACTGCAAGGAGAACCCAGGAACCTTGTTCCAACTAGTCAATACTAACTCGGAGGCGTCCAGGTGAAGTGAAGGAGCTAAACCAGCTAGATCAGGCTCAGCATCCATGTGGACAAAAGGCATCTGCCTCTTGATAGGCACACCTAGCAAATCAGCATACTCTTCCAGCGTAGGTGCGAGAACAAAGTCCTGAAAAGTGAAACATCTCAGCGGAGGGTCGTAAAACTGCAGCAGAGCGTGCAACCCATTCAACTCGAACACAGAAGGCTTATGAACCAAACTGAGCAACCTGCCGTAAGATTTTCTGAACTCATCCTTCACAAAATCACCTGCTAGAGCTATCAAACCAGTCAGTTTAACCACATCAGGGATAGGGAACTTGTAAGCCACGGTCTTCCTCAGAGAGCCCATAACAATACAATAGGAGGCAAGAAATCCTGGATCGGGGAAAACAGTACCTGCAACACAGACACACGTTAATGAAATGCAAATGAATATGCAAACTAATGCAAAATGCAATCATGCAATAAGAGGCCAAGGCAACTGGTGATGTGGAGATTCTGTATCAACGATCACTGATAAGAAGAAAACCCCGGTGTAGGACCACAAATCTAATTTGCCAAGAGCAACCATCTGATATGACCATATTCCCAGGATCATAATTCTGCTCTGTCAAGAACGAATGTCTGATAATAAGGACCTCTGATGTATGATCAAGAAATATCTGCTGATGAGGTCTTCAGACCCAAAAATTAAAAATCTGCTCCATCAAGAACAAACATACAGCTACTGATGAGATTTTCAGACCCCACTCAAAAATCTGCTCTATCAAGAACAAACAACATCTGCTGATGAGATCTTCAGACCCCACTCAAAAATCTACTCTATCAAGAACAAACAACATCTGCTGATGAGATCTTCAGACCCCACTCAAAAATCTGCTCTATCAAGAACAAACAACATCTGCTGATGAGATCTTCAGACCCAAAAATCTGCTCTATCAAGAACAAACAGCTGATGACAATACTCTTCTCTATCAAGAACAGCCACACACCTGATGATAAGATCCTCTGATCAAAACCTGCTCTATCAAGAACAGACAAATCTGCCACTGAGAAACTCTGGTACCAACAAAACTGATTCACTGTCAAGAAAACCAGGTAGTCTGAAGGTCAAAGTTTCCTGCAATAAACCCAACCCTGCTCACAGGTATGGCCCTAAACTGACTCAAGTTCGGCATCCTATACGTTCATCAGCGTCACAGACATTCAAGAGGGGTGATACGATACCCATAAGGTGTGGCATCACCAGCTCATAAAGCGGCCTCACTCGGCTGAATCACAAATGATCGGTCCCCAGAGTCGACAATCCACCAAACCAACAACCGTCTCAACCCAAAGGGTTGAAAGAGAAGCCAACCGGATGAACCTCGTCTGAACGTGGATTTCATGAGACACTAGTGCCTGCAAAGCAAGCACGCGCCCACTAATTTCCACTCTAAGTCTATAGTGCACTCAAGCCTGGGTCTGGCTTCTCACTCATCAAAACTCCTATCCCACAACAGCACAGATAATCATATCAAACTGGAAATAAAATGTGGGACATAAAGTGCGAGAAGTAAAATGCGATAAATAAACGCAACCCAACAAGTAAACATACAAGCGTTAGGAATGACTCGCAGGGAACCGTTGGAGTCGCCAGTTGTCGCTAGCGCGAAAATAAGGTGCCGACAAAACAGAAGAGTCGCCACCTTTCGTTATTTATCCCTCAGAGCGGGAAAGGAAACGATCGGAAAAACCTGACGAAGAAGGGTAAGACAAAGTCGTCGCAACCGTTGTCTAGATTCGGGAGTCGGTTACGCAAGGGGAAGGTATTAGCACCCCTCACGTCCGTCGTACTCGACGGGATCCACGCTTGTTGTGTTTACTTGGACGGGTTGGTTTTATCTATCTACCTATCAAGGCTGGCTTAAACAAAAAAAGAAAATGACTCGGCAAAGCGTCGCGCTTTATGCCTACGTATTCTCATCAGAGAACGAGAAATCAGAGTCAACGTAGTTCGACCTACGACGGGTTATGGGGGAAGGTAGCTCGCCAAGACATCGCCATCCTGTGCCTACATACTCTCAACAGGTATGAGAGATCAGAGCTCACGTAGTTTGGGAAACTACGGTTTATTTCCTGTCTTTACGAAAGAAGTGTTTTTTATTGTGTTTGCGATTTCAACCGCACTAGAGACTATGACCTGAGAGTGAATGCGTCGCATGTCACCCAAAGGGTACCATACTAAACATCCAGACTGTGGAAAAGAAACTCTCCCACAATCCTTTCTCAGATAGCTTAAGGCTCGTAACGTACGAAAGAAATCATTCATGATTACTGTATCTTAAACTGTTTTGAGATGAGAAGAGAACAGGCCCAACTAGGAGGGAGACTATCAAGTCCTACTATTGTCATGCCAAGGATTCATCCTATGGTTGATGTTTGAACAGGGAACTCCTAGAAGTTGTCATGCATAGGTTTCAACCTAAAGTTCTATCATCAATTCCTTATCAAAGGAAATGAGAGTCCTAAGGGATCATGTCAATGATACACCAAAACAGACAAAGCATCAGCTTAACAGTAAAATGCATGCAATGCAAGTGAGGGAGGAAATGTGTGTGGGGCTTCAGCCTCCACAAGCTCATCTCAACCTCAAGCCAGAATGGATAACAGTAATCATACTGAAAAGTAAAACATGCTATCAAGCAAAAACAGTAAACTGCAATCATACAGATAAAATGAAATAAAATGCCATCAGGCAAACAAACCACATGGGCAAGGGATCTGGGCTCTACCGAATACCCACAAGCAAAGCCACACAGTAACAGTACAAGCAGAGGAAGCAACTCAACCTCTAGTGCAATCATGCTCCTAGATTCTACCTATTCTAGATATGAACTTATTCTAATGCATCAAACAAGTCAAACAAAACACATCAATACAGAAAAGAAAACAGAGAAGAAAGCAACTCCTCTCTCAACTCCAAGGTTCAGCTCTTCCAATAGCAATGCAGTCTTCAGACTTCCAAATACTCTTGACAAATATCTTTTCCAGGTTTCAACCCTTCAACATAAGTTTCAACTTATCTTCTCCTTTAAGCTTCAGCTTCTTGATCAGCTCCACCTTCAGGCTTCACCTAATCTTCAGGGATCTTTAAGTATCAACTTGCTCTTGTTGCTCTTCAAGCTTCAGCTGGAATGGCAATATTCAAGGATTCATCCTCTTCTACACTCTTCATTGAAGTCTTCATCTTCACACTCAAGCTCTACATCTCTCAAGATAATCAAACCAGATGAAATCACTTACTGGATAAGGTGGGGATATTGACCTGCTTATTGACCACCAAGGGTGACCTATAAGGGCTCAACATCAAAGGAATGGTTCCCTCAAAAGTTCTACTTCCTAGGTGCATCACTTATCCCTCCAAAGGAGAGAGGTGTATACCATGGGAGGACTTTGAATCATAGGGAGGAATGGAGGTGAAAGATACCATCCATGTTTAAGAAAGAAGTTAACTAAGTCTAAACTCTTCCTAATCCCTAACCCTAAAACAATAATAAAACAAAAAAGATCAAGATCTCAAGCTCCTCAAAGCAAAGCAAACAAAAATACAAGCCCACAAGGGCAACACAAACAATCATCAACTACAAAAATCATCTAAAAATAGTATACCACTATATTAAAAACCTAATATAATTTCTAAGGGATCCTACATACCTACCCTTAATGCCCTATATGTACCATAGTCTAATTTGTCCTAAAAACCCAAAATTCTAATGTTATTATGGACCTATGTTGAAGTTTGACCTAATTCTACACAACCTAATGTCATCTAATCAAAACTATCCTAAAATTCATCACAAAAATATGGAATAAATCCAGGGGGAAGCTAAAGCATATATCTAAGTATCCTAAAAATAATGGCCTAAAAATGTTAAGGGAACTACCTAAACCAAATTCTACAAATTCATAGATCAACATAAAAGAAATAAAATGCAATAAAAGTAGAAAATATACCAAAAATATCAAAAATGCATGAAAGGAAAATATTTTTATTTTATATTTTTCTTGACAAAAATATGAAGTAGGAGAAAAAACTCCCATTAAAAAATCTTTAATTTTCAAATTGATATGATTTTTCCAAGATTGAAATAAATTGGAAGAAAATAAAATGGAAATATGAAACTGTGGTGCAGAAAGTAAACATATCTAGTTCAGATTATCACATGGGCTAAAAGTGGGGGGTTCAGATAGCATGCACGCTGGGCCCAATATCCACTCAGAAAATCAATTAACAAAATAAAAGAAAAAGGAAAAAACCACGGTGCGAATAGAAACTAAATACAGTTCATTTTTGCAATGGGCCAGGATTGAGGGTGTGGACATCAAAAGGTCACTAAGCCCAGGAAGCCACCGTTTAATGAAACGGTGCGTTTCACTTGTTCTGAGTTCCCTCTCAAAATGAAATTGAACATGAGCCGTTGGATCACGCGAGGGTCAAGAGGTTAGCTCCTCATCCAATGGCCCTGAACCCGTCTTCAACCTCCAGCTAGGGTTCTTGGAACCACCATGGAAATGCAGAACATGAAGCTTCATCTTCCTCACACACGAACTCCATCAATACCCCACCAAATGCAGCAATTAAAGACCCTAGGTTACTCCAAATTTCATCAGGAATCTAGCCATGGCATCAGAATTTATTGAAACCCTCTCAAACCTAGAACCCGATAGCAACTTCAAACAATTGATCAAGAACCAATCTTAACAATTCTCAAAATTAAAGGTCCTAATCTCATCCTCATGCTTCCCTGAACATTTCTTGCTATTAGACTAAGATTATCCCCCAATATTCAGTGAGTTCTTGGTCCATAAAGAAATGGTGTCAACAACAAAACCATCACCAATTCTCTTCAAACTTTCCAAAATCCATCACCTAGGTGTATCTAACCTTTCTACACTAACAAACTAACCTAATTATGCCTAAAACATGGTGTAGGGAAGAATTTGCAAACCTGGTTAATCTTGATGAACAGATGATGAAATCCTCCAATTCAGACCTTGAAACTCTTCAGAAAGTTTCCCTAGATGCCAATCTTGCTACTGTTTGCAACAATTTTGATGGAGGAAGCCTCAATCTCAAAATTCGATTCTGACTTGCCACCTTGAAATTTCAATCACCAACTCTTCAATTCACCATGGATTTGATCTCAATTCAATCTGCACAGCTTCACTATGATGTATGGAGTGTGTTTGAATGGAAAGAATGAATGGAAATGAAGAAGAATGTGAAATTGAAACTTGACTTGCAATGGAAGATTCTTGATCTCACTCTCTCTTCTCTGCACCAATTCTCACCAACCTTGCATCTGAGCAAGTTATACATGTTATATAGATTGGTTTAGAATCATCTAGAACCATCTAGGACCATCCAATGAGTATTTGAACTTCTCATGTCATGACATTTTGATTTCAATTCTCCTTGCATGCTATCTCATGCCAAGCTTCTTGTAACCTTTGTAACTGACTTGAAATTCTCCCCATATGAGATTTAGGATGAGTTACAATGCATAACCAACTTGTTTATTGAGTTTTGTGGAGTTTTGCTTTGGTACCTTAATATGCAAGTAAGCCATTTCCAAAGCAGCCCTATAATCTAAGCCCCAAATCAAAATTGTGGCTGAACCATTGTTCTTAGAATGTCATTTGGAGTCAAAATGAGCTATTATATGACATGGTTTGGATTTATAGCTTGCAATTTCCAATTTTCAATTTCACCTTATTTAACTTATGCCTCCATTTTAGGCCATTTTTATCACTTTTTGATACAAGCCTTTTCAACATCTCATGACCTCCCTACTAGCCTTAAAACATCATTCTAAGCAAGTCTTATGTTGAAGATTTTCCATTTGAAGGATGGAAATAGGAGATATGGCCTTATGCTTGAAATGACCTATAACCTCCAAATGACCAAAATGCCCTTGACTTGCCAAAGCCATAAGTTGAGTTCTACAAATCCTATCAAGGATTTCTAGTACTCTCTAGAAATCTAAGAAGATGCTATACAACATTCATGTTGACCAAGAGTTCATAGGAATCATCCTATTAGGGCAAACGTTGGATGCAAGTTGGGTGACTTTCAAGGACCCAGATTCACATACCTCAGATGACCTGTAATTTGTCAAAGTCATAACTTGAGCTCTACAAATCCTATAAAGGACTTCTAGTACTAAACTTAAAGCTAAGAACAAGCTCTACAACATTCATGTTGTGGGGAAGATGAGATGACAATCACATCTTGAGCTAAGCTGCCTTGAAGATAGGGATTAAACTAGGGGATTTTACATTGTCAAGCCTTAGAAACCCTAACTTAAAACTTCTCAAACTCCTCAATCATGATGAGTTGGTCTTGGAATCATCCTTTTAGCATGTCAATGCATCAATCCATGATCACATGGCTCTTGGATTAGGTCTCAACCCTCTCCAAATCATCAGTTGACCTAGGGTTGACCCAGTCAAACCCTAATTATACCACTCATGGCTAAGTCTTCTGAATCTTGTACAATGATCTCTCTAGGCTTCATGATGGCTTTTAAGACCTCTCATAAGCTTTCTCAAAGCTTCAAGTCTATCCTCATAGTCTCAGAATCATCTGAGGAGCACCCACAACTCTCAAGTTATGAGACACACAACCTTGGTTTCAACCAATCTCTTTGAGGATCTCTTGAGTCCTCTGACAAGGATATCAATCCTTGAACACTTGACTAACCTTCTTGTCTAGCTTCCAAGTCTCATACAACTCTTGATGGGTAAATAAATGTTGGTCAAATTTTGGGGTGCAACAGACGTGAGGGGTGCTGATACCTTCCCCTTACGTAACCGACTCCCGAATCCAGACATTGGTTGCGATGACCTTGTCTTATACCCTTTCGTCAGGTTTTTCCGATCGTTTCCTTTTCCTTTCTGTGGGATAAATAACGAAAGGTGGCGAATCTTCTGTTTTGCCGGCCTCGTTTTTCGCAGTAGCGACACAACCCAATGTAAGCGTGGTGTAAATTATAATTATATATTTAATTTTATCATATAAGTATTCACTAATTATGTCATTCATTTGTAGACAAGGAAACAACCTAACTTTGATGATTGTGGGTATTATGTGATGAAAAATATGTTGGATATTGTCTCTGCCAATATAACCAAATCTTAGATGAAGGTAATAAAAATGACTTTAATTTGTTATTTACTTTATGTTTTGCAACTTAATGTGAATTTTCAAAGAATAACTCTATTGTTACTTACGTGTTGTAGGTATTTGATGACCCAACGAACTTAACAAACGATGATTTATATGATTTGCAACTCCGTTGGGCAACATGTTTCTTTGAGTTATATAAAGGTTAAGTTTTTTTGTTGTTTTAGTGGTCCATCATGCAAACCACCTTATAATTTAGTATATTTGTGTATATCCTATATCAGTACTTTTGTAAATCAATTACATGTATATATACTAGATATTTGGTGCAATGAAATTAGATTTGTGAGAAAAATATGAAAATAACGACCTAAATATGGTCTATGTGATGTTGGAAAACTATTAAAATGGCGACCTAAATGTGGTCTATATGATGTGAACTATGGAAAATAGCGACCTAATTATGGTCTGTGTGATGTTGGAAGAATATGAAAAAAATAGGAACCAAAAAAGTTAGAGGGAACGACTAAAAAATAGGCAAATAATTTGAACTCTTAACAGTACATTTTACATCGGTTTAACCAAAGAACCGATGTAAAAAGTGTTAGCATAAATTTTTTTTTGATTACTACAGTAGTTTTTACATCGGGTGAATAAGAGAACCGATGTAAAAAGTGTCACCTAGGACTTTTTACATCGGTCTACAAGAGAACCGATGTAAAAAGTGTCAGCATAATTTTTTTTTTGTTTACTGCAGAACTTTTTACATCGGGTGAATAAGAGAACTGATGTAAAAAGTGTCACCATAAATTTTTTTTTGTTTACTACAAAACTTTTTACATCGATTTTTTCACGCAACCGATGTAAAATGTCCACCTTTTACATCGGTTTTGCCTTAAAACCGATGTAAAAAACACCCTTTTATAATTAAAATTTACAATTATATTTTTTTTTCACATCAGACTTTAAAATTTAACCGATATGCTTGGTGTATTTCTTACATCGCTCCAAAACCCGATGTAAAATGTCTTCGATTTACTACATCGCCTGTCTTTACATCGGACTAAGACCCGATGTAAAAAGTCATTTTCGCCCGATGTAAAAAGTCATTTCTGCACTAGTGGTTCTATTCTTTCTTAACTTTCTTCTCGTGCTTCTTTAAGCTAATGAGCTCTTGCTCATGATCTTCAAGCTTACCGAATAAAATATATGTATCCAATGTCAATAGGTTGTTAGATTCCTTGATGGAGGTCACCTTAGGTTGTCATTCCCTATTAAGACATCTCAAAATTTTGTTAGTAGCATTAGCATTGGAAAGTAGCTTACCAAGTGTAATCAAACAGTTTGCAAGATGAGTGAATCTTTTTTGCATATCGGTAATGGTTTCACCATGCTTTATATGAAAGAGTTTAAACTCTTAATTTAAAGTATTGATTATAGCTTGTTTGAATTCATTTGTACCCTCATGGAAAACTTGTAATGCATCCCATATAGCTTTAGAGCTTTTGCAGTGAGAAAATGGTAATATTCATCAACTCCTAAAGGGATTTTGAACTTTCGGTTTAAGTACAACAACACCATATGCATTCTATCAATATAATTGATATGGATACGCATACAATTATTTCAATAACCATAGTTCTCGTCATTGAAAACTGGTGCTTTATTATATGCCCATTTTGGTTCGGAAGCCATAATCTAATAAGGGATTTTGAAGCACAAGATAAACCGGTGCTCGTGATACCACTTGCTAGACGAGGGCTATGATCTAGAGGGGGGGTTGATTAGATCACCAAATAAAAATTGAAAAATTAAAATTCTGTTTTGAAAAGTATTTTTCTATGGCAAGCAGAAGTGAATCTGGATCGACTCTTGTCTATCCGAACCGTTATTGGTAGGATCACATATGGGTAAAATTTGTAGTAAAGTGAATGATAAAGATGAGAAAAGAAAACCAACAAGTTCAATAAAATTTGTTTGAATATAAACCACACTAAAGTAAAAGATTTTCAATTAGAAGTAAAATAAAACTTGACTAAGGAATTTTAATAAACACTTAGTGTGTAATCAAAATATAAAACACTTAGTATGCAATACACCAAGCTTAATTATCTTTGTGTTAAAGATATAATTGCAATTGTCTAGATTGCAATGGTTTCACAAAAACAATTTTAAAACACTTCAACACAACCATAATTTTCAGCAATTCGATATAAACTCTAAGGGTTATCAAAAAAAAATATATATATATATATATATATATATATATATATATATAATATATATATATATATATATATATATATATATATATATATATATATATATATATATATATATATATATATATATATATATATATATATATATATATATATATATATATATATATATATATATATATATATATATATATATATATATATATATATATATATATATATATATATATATATATATATATATATATAGAGAGAGAGAGAGAGAGAGAGAGAGAGAGAGAGAGAGAGAGAGAGAGAGAGAGAGAGAGAGAGAGAGAGAGAGAGAGAGAGAGAAAACACCAAGATTTGTTTTGACAATTCCCCAATTATCCTCTCTATTGGTACGTCTACCCTCAATTCGAAATAAAATTGAGATATTGTAATTAACCTTTGTACTATCAGTTTACAAGAGAACTAGTAGAAATTCAAACTCCCAAACCATATGTTTAATGTTGATCCTAGTCTCTTCTATCCACTTGATCTTAGCTAGATCAAGTCACATAATATCTTCAATTTAATCATCCGGTTACCGTACTCCTTTGATTGAACCACCGTTTTTCAAAGCTTTCACTCGACTTAATCCAAATTGAAAAATATTTCCCTAAGCCTTTCAAATGATCCTTTAGTTACCACTACTCCTTTGCAAGAACCCTCGTCCTTCAAAGGTTTCACTTGGCTAAATCCAAATGCAAATACGTGTGCAAAAACCTCCAAATTAACCCTTGATCTTGGAGCAAAAACCCTAAAGTTTTTATCCTTGAAACCCCCCAAAATTCTCAACTCAACTTAGATTTCACAAATCCTAAATTGAATGTTATCACTCTTAATTAAGACCACTCAACAAGAATTGTTATGTGTAAATTTTTAATGAATGCTATGAAGATGAATAGTAATCTTTGTATCTTTCAGGTTTCACTACCTTGAAATAAGATGCATTAGTGTATTTATATGTGTGTGTGTGTGTGTGTGTGTGTGTGTGTGTGTATGTGTGTGCGCGTGTGTATGTGTGTGTGTGTGTGTGTGTGTGTGCGTGAAAGTGGTAATGTAATAGAAAATTTGTGCAAGAATAAAAAACAGTTTTTCAGCAAAAATGAGCTATGAGTCGACTCATATAATTCTATGCATTGACTCATGAAAGTCAGTGAGCAAATGGATTTTTTAAAAAAAATTGTATATGCGTCGACCTGTATGGCTTATGCGTTGACTCATAGAAGAAAGTGTCTTTATGAGTCAACCTGTAGCTTCTCTGGGTTGATGCATATTGTCCAGTGAGCTTTCTTTTAAAATTTTGTTTTTATGCACCTACCCATGAATTAACCTGTAGCTTCATGAGTCAATGCATACTTAATTGAAAATTTCATGCACCTACTTGTTGCATCTATAAGTTGATGCATGCGGAATAGGAAATTCTATGCACCTACCTGCTGAATCTATGAGTTAATGCTTGCTAAATGGAAAATTTTGTGGACCTACCTGAAGCATTTATGAGTTGATGCATACTGAATGAAAATGTTTATGCACCAACCTATAATAACTTATGAGTTGATGCATAAAACTCATTTTTTTTATACCCAAAACCTTATTTTTGACTTAGTAAATGATTTTAAACAAGTAAAGATGATTATGTACTCCTAATCATGAAAATGAAAGATTGAAAGGATACCGTCAAATGCACACAAATACTAAGTGTTCTATTAGTAAATGATTTTAAACAAGTGAGGATGATTATACACTCCTAATCATGAAAATTCAAGATTGAGAGGATAGTGTCCAATGTACACAAATACTAAGTGTTTTAGTTTTGACATCAATCAAAACATACTACTAGGGAGTGCAACTCACACTAATCTTCCAAAGTAGTAACATTGGTAGTTATTAGAATATCAATCTTAAGGACTCCGTTATATTTTAGAGCTATGTTTTGGTTTTAGTTAAATAAAAAGGTAATTGGGGGTTTTGAGTTTTTCTTTGTTGTAAAAAAGTAAAATTAGAGAAAAATTAATAGAGTAGAAAATATGATGAGGGAAACATGTTAGGAATGAGAGTTTGAAGTTGAGTTCATTTGATATCCTAAATTGACCTTATAGTAACTTATTTTATCTCTACATATTACTGGTTCTTAAGGGTATTTATTCATAAGTCCTTAGAGAATAAACCTTTGACTATTCAAATAAGTTCTTATGTCCATAGTTAATTGTATGTGAATTACAACATGTGATTATCAAGAACATATCAGTTTTTTATACGGTATCACTAGTCCTAGGTGATATCTAATATAAGATACTTCAAACAAGCGTGTTACTGTCGAAAGTCCTTCCTAACGGGTAACTGTAAATCATTCTCAAATTGTCAGAGAGAGAAAACATTAAGCGCAAAAAGAAATAAATCATGTAGACAATAAAATATAAGTCATTGCAAAAATCAATTCAAAAAATCAAACTCATTCAAGAACTGCGACCCATTTCTAGAATTGGAGGGTTTAGCTACGCATAATACTGAAAAAAAGACATGATAAAAGTGTTAACATTACACAATGATCACAAATGAAGAATCTTCAAAGGAGAAATTCCTTGAATTTAATGCTCCACCTTGCTCCTATTGTGTTTTTATGCTCTTAACTCACAACTTGCCATCAAAAATCATGATCTCTCAAGAAGATTAGGTTTCCTTCATTTAATACAGATCTGGGCATTTTGAGAAATTCATATGTAGCATACGCATTTGGAAATAGGTCTGAACAAAGGACAAAAAAGTCAAATTAGCCTTTGATTTTTATTCATTAAAGTTGTAAGTCTTGATGTAAGCTTTAATTTGCTGATAGTCCCACATCAACTGGATGTATGAAGCTCTAGATATGATCAAAATACCATACATACATCATGATATAAAATATGTTGAAAAATAGATTTTATGAATCCTTCTAAAAAAAATTTGCATTATTTTTTCGACCATCTTTTTACTTCCTCCGACCTACAAAATACGTAAATGATTTCCCAAAATATCATATTATTAAGAAGATACTCCTGAATTCTTGTAAACCTCATTTGTCGATAAAATTTCAAAACTTATTAAGTTTATTATTCAAAAACACTAAAAGGTTAACAGGTTCAATGTAAACTTAAGGAATACATGCCTCTTGAGTCCTATTTATATAGGAATTTTGGCTCCAAGAATAGAGGTTTGAATTCAAATTCAAACCAAAGAAAACTGCTAGAAACTGCCTCTGAAAACTGCTCCCGCTAGTAACGACGATTGTCGTCTCCTAATGGCAAACGCCATTTGCTTGAATCAGAATTCCCTCCTTTTTGAGCACGGAGAGCGTCATTTGGATGAAGGGAGACACGTGGCGAGCGCCATTCAGCTAGGACGGGCCTAAACTTGTGATTTTCTTCACTTTTCCTTCACTCTTCAACTTACTTTGATGATTTTCTTCTACATGACTGATATGGCACCTGTCAAAGTAAAACAAAGGAAAACATAAGCAAATAATAGAGAAAATGGTAAAGACTCGATAAAACAACAAGTAATAATGCACAAATTGAATCGAATTAAACAATACAAAATCGAGTCATCATGTGGAAATTGTTAGATAATAACAGTTACATGTCCAGGTAACGAACGTGTTAAATGTCATTTTAACTAAGCCTTTCGCACTAATATCATGTCCTAAACCTTATGTCATAGTGTGATTTAATAATTTCTGGGAGTGTCCATCTTAATTTTAGTTGACCTTTTAAGGATCTTTGAAGTATGAAAAGAGTGATTTATGGGGATGATAGAAGTGCATGAATTGACATTATAAGAAATAAAAGTGAAATAGAAATTACGCGGAAAATTTTAAGGGTTGACAATGACCTAAAGTTTATTTCAAAACAATTTAACGAGTTTTGCAAGAAATAAGGTATTCGATACATAGTATTGTGGCTCACACATTGCAATAAAATGGTCTTAGAGAAGTGAATTTTCTTATTGCCCCTAGATGTTTTTAATGCACCATGTGAATTTCCAAATATGTGTCCCCGATTTTAGAGATATATCTTCGGATACACCTTTTGCATACTCAACCAAGGCCATTCTGAGTTATGAATCATATATTGGGCTAGTTTTATTCTAGAGATATATCTCCAGAACATTTTAAGAAAAAAAATTTAGTTGTTCAGATCAGTAGATATTTTAGGGATGCCTCTCTAGAATATTTAAAAAAAAAATATTTTAAATGTTCTGTTCAGTAGATATTTCGGAGATGCATTTCCGTAATTATGGGCGACATTTTGAAATTTTATGTCATCTTTGCATGTCAGGTATTTCCAGAGATGCATATCAGGAAATATTTGATATAGCATCCAACTGCATGATCACTCCTCCATTGTTGACATACTTCATTATTAACTAAACCCTTCACCCTAAAAACCCTTCATTCTCAATCCATTTTTTCACCCCAAATCTCTATCCTTTTGGTTCAACATATCGCAGGGAGTAAAAGAAGATAGAATTCCAGGTAAATATTGTTTTTCGCTCTACATTGCTCACATTAATCATTAATTTTTTTTGAAAAAACTTACGCTGCGTCTGAAAATGTATCTCCGAAACGTATATGAACTTGTCCAAAGATGCATTTCTAGAAGTAGTCTGTGTTCAATTTTTCAATGACTCTGTAGCAGTAGTTGAACTAATGTTTTGTTATTATTTTAATTGTTTTCAATAGATATGGTGCACCCCAATGTTTTCTCAAAACAAGTTGTTTCTCCTAATGTTGTTTCTCTAAAGGTTCAAGGGGTTGTTGTGAAGGCGGGAGATGTTGGCAACAACTTTTAAAACAAGCAAGAGTTTTGATCTCATGATAAAATGCTTGAATGGATTCGTATGGAGGCGTCTAAACTTGGACTTGGTGTGGTTATCAGAAGGTTCAATAATGGTCCGAATAGAAGATGCGCATTTGTGACAATGGTGTGTGAAAGAAGCGGGAAATATCAAACTCCTCTCCAGAATTTTAAAAGAGATAACACAGGTAGTAGAAAATGTGAGTGTCCATTTAAGGTCCATGGTTACATGTTGGAAAACAAAATTGAAGATTTAATGTGATGTGTGGTTTGCATAACCATGATTTGGGTTTAAAATTAGCCGGACATCCTAGTGTCTATCGACTCAAGCCAAAAGAGAAGGAATGTATTAGTGACATGACTTTAAATCTTGTTCAACCAAAAAATATACTTACAACATTAAAATGGAAATGACCCGTCAATATATGAAATATCAAGCAAGTGTATACTATTCAGTACCTCACTAACAAGGCGCTTAGGGGAATAGAACTGAGATGCAACAACTCTTGAAATTATTGGATGATAACAGTTACATGTCAAGGTACCGAACGTGTGATGATGGAGTTACGCTTCTCTTTCCTGAGATATAAGTAATGTCCATATATATCGAGATTAGTCACCTACCACTAAAAGGGCATAATTGCAAAAAGAAAACGTTGGTTTTGGATGGGAAAAAAATATCCATATGGAAAATTTGTAAGTTGTGTAAATAATATTTTTAGCTTTAAAAGAGGCCCTTACTTGTTTATATTTTTGGTAGTTTATCCATGTGAATGGAAATATTTACGATCAAGTGAGATGATTTGGCATCAACCTTACGCTAGAAACTCTCTAGCAACCTAACTCATAACACCATGCCATAAGTGGTCAAATGATTCTTTCCCCTCGTTTCTTGTAAAACTCATTATAAAGCTCTAAAAAAACGCCATGCATTTAACATGCCTTGATCTTAAATCATGTAGCTTGTTCCCGTCATGAAAGTCTTCACTAGTTGATGAAACATATGACTAATAACAGTGGAACCATCTAAAATATATAACCCATACACTATAGACCCTTTAGCCATCATCAACTTATCCCGCTAAGTTTTCAACGCCTCATGTTCAACCCAGTGCAACAACCTAGATCATCAAACATGCTTATGGAGTAAAATAAATTGAGCTCGGGAACATACCTCACATTACGAAGAAGAAACTCCCAATCATAAAACATTTTAAGTCTAACCATAATAACACATATGATAAGAAAATTTTTAGTCCATAACCCAACTTTTTTTCAATATTCATACTTGACACTACTAGTACAACAACACTTTCATAACTATCCTTATATGAGATAACTGCAATCTAAATAGAATACTTCATTGTCCTCCCTCTTGGGAAAATCCTTCTTGAAGTGACGTTTTTCTAACAAATAAATCATTTTAACCATGACTTAACAAAACTCATGGATTTGAACTTCCTTTACGTTCAAATCCCATTCTTGAAACATTCAAGCCTTGACCATTTTCATTAACCTTCAAATTTTTCATCATTGAAAGCTCATTGAATCTCAGAGCCGTATAGACTTAATTAAAAGTAATAGTACATTCTTTACCATAAATAAAGGGCCATCATTGAAGTTTTCAAAGGGTATGGAAAATGAGCTTAACTAGAGTTGAGTCTTATCATCATCATCATTATCAATCTTCACCTCAATATTTTCTAGATCATTAATGATCTTATGAAACTTCTGTCAATTGCTTCAGTATGGATTTGTTCTATAATTTTGAATGAATAATGTTGTTGTTTTGAACACAACATGTGAGGCAAAGACTTTTTCAAATACAACGATTCAATAATTGCCCACTCAAAGCTCCATTATTCTCCCTAGAGCTTTCCCTTAGAACATTATCTCCAACAGACAAGATAATGACCCTTCTAGTCTTATCCATCATCTTAGTCTTCTCTACTTGTGTTATGCATGGACACATTGATGTCTTACCTTTCAATTCTTCTACATACTTCAATTTAGTTAACATGACTTGCATCTTCAATTTTCACAATTCAAAATTATTTTATCTAAAGAACTTCTCGATATCTCATTTAGAATCCATGGTGCACACTTGTAAACTTAACCTCTTGGCACCATGGTGAACGCCACTTGTTGTAAAATTGACAAGTTCAATGAAACTAAGATCTTTTTGTTAAAAATATAACAATAGCAATACTTTCATTGAGAATAATGACGTGTGAGACATAGAATTGTTAACCAGAATAAATGGACTTAGGAAACAAAATAACATGTGACAGAGTGTAAGCAAATTCACAACAAGCAGGAGGAAGATAAAAGAAGAGTACACAATTTTTTTTACCCAGTTCAATCAAACTAGCCTACTCCGAGAGAAAGAGAAACCATGTGATTCATTATACTACATGAAGGCTCTAAGATTTGACTAAATTCTGGTAAAACACGATGTTGAACAAGATGTTATAATATGAAGAAATATGTAAAGAACAACATGTCGTACAAGTTGTCCTATCTTGAGGACTCGACATCTTGGTCTGATGCAGATCTGTTCTAAGATTTAAGGCGC
This sequence comes from Lathyrus sativus, assembly GCA_963859935.3. Taxonomy (NCBI): domain Eukaryota; kingdom Viridiplantae; phylum Streptophyta; class Magnoliopsida; order Fabales; family Fabaceae; genus Lathyrus; species Lathyrus sativus. The sequence goes on along the minus strand of CAWUDS030004970.1, from coordinate 41,014 downwards.
AATTAGAACATGGATCAAGGAATGATTGGATAGAGATTTCGAAGTCCATAGACAACTGAAGATTATAAAAGAAAGACCAATGTCGCTACTGCGAAAATAAGGTGCCGGCAAAACAGAAGAGTCGCCACCTTTCGTTATTTATCCCTCAGAAAGGGAAAGGAAACGATCAGAAAAAACCTGACGAAAAGGTATAAGACAAAGTCATCGCAACCAATGTCTGGATTCGGGAGTCGGTTACACAAGGGGAAGGTATTAGCACCCCTCACGTCCATCGTACTCGATGGGATCCATGCTTGTTGTGTTTATCTGACGGGTTGATTAATCTATCTACGCTAAAGGGTCAGTCTGAAAAGAAAAGAAAATGACTCGGCAGAACACAGCAGTTATATGCCTACGTATTCTCGTCTGGAACGAGAAATCAGAGTCAACGTAGTTCGCCTAACTATGGGTGAAAAGAGGGGGAAGGTTGCTCGCCGAGATATCTCATCTTGTGCCTACGTACCTTCACACGGCGTGAATGATCAGAGCAAACTTAGTTCGGGACAACAAGAGACACAGGCTTGTTCAACTGTTTTTTATCCGAGTAGGGTTAACAGACGGTTCCAGCAGTTTGGTGTATGCAGCTCGCTCGACGGAGACTTAGGCGTTTATCATTTGCGGTAGAACCGAGAGTTAACAGAACTCTCCTTATGAAAAGGATTTCCAGGGATTAAAGGTCCAAGAGGACAAAAAGATGTTTGATCTTTGTTTTCTGTTTTTTAGAGAAGAACTGTTTTTTATGGATGTTTGCAACTGATATCGCACTAGAGACTATGACCTGAGAGTGAATGCGTCGCATGTCACCCAAAGGGTTCCATACTAAACATCCAGACTGTTGGAAAGAAACTCTCCAACAACCCTTTCTCAAGTAGCTTAAGGCTCGTAGCGTACGACATCAATTAACCTTTATTACTGTATCTTGATTTGTTTGAAGATGAGAAGAGAAAGGACGCACTAAAGGGGAACTGATCCAATCCTAAAGTTGTCATGCAAAATTGATCCTATGGTTGAGGTTAGGAGGGAGCTAACTAATGTTATCATGCATGGTTAGAACCCGAATGCCTGTCATAACTTCTCTTGAACAAGAGAAGTCAAAGTTCCTAGGGGAACATGGCAAAGGAAAGCAACAGCAAAAGAAATAACTGCAAAGAAATAATTGTAAGTAAAATGCATGCAATGCAACAAATAAGCAGAAGGAGCCAAGCTCAACTACTAGAGCAAGCAAGCCCAAAGGCAACACACAAAGCACATGCAAGGGAGACAGACTCAACCATAATCCAGCAAGCAAAGCCAATCAATAACAGTCAAGCAGAGGGAGCCAGACTCAACCTCTAAATGCAGACAAGCAAGGGGAGGAAAGCTCACCCTTTAGGATGCTCTTAGGCCTAGAATCATCTACATGAGGCCTAGTCTAATGCAGCACACCAAGCAGTCACACAAGCAACAATCAAGCAATCATAAAATACAACAGATAAAACAGCAGACAAACAGCTCAACAGCAAAGCAGACTAACAGCAAAACAAACTAACAGTCTGCAAACAACTTCAAGTCCAAGCCATCTTCAAGAGAAGGAAAGGAAATCTCCAACTTCAAGATCCAACAAGAGAGAAGAAAGTTAACCTCAAGATTATTGATTGATGATGGGAAGCATGATGGATACCAAGGGAATCCATCATGACACTCAACCATACATCAGAGATAGGCATCCTCAAAGGTTCTACATCTTGTGATATGCCACACATCCTTCCAAAGGAAAGATGAGGCTCCAACATAGGGACCTTGAATCATGGGATGAGAATGGAAAGCAATCAAGGCAATCCATGTTTATTTGAAGAAAGAGAAAACAAACTAAGCTCTTCCTAAACCCTAATTGAATAAGCTACAAGCAAGCTACTAAGAGAAGGTCTAAACACCAAATCAAGCACTACAATCAAGCTAAAGAAACCTCAAGATGCTTAATGAACCACCACAAGAGATTTAGAAGCTTATTTACACTAAAGTCCACCTTTGAGATTCAACTAAGGGAAGAGCTACACTAGAAGCACCCTAATCAACGCCTTAAATGTTAAATCTACTTAAAATCCTAAAACACCTTCTAAAATTCTACCAAATTTTCTAAGGGATCCTAAGCATGCTATTGATCTGTGGGCAAAGGATCAGAGCCTTAATCTAAAGGGAAGGCACCTAAAGAAGTCCTAAAACCCAAAGAGGTCAAAAGAAACCCTACAAATAGGAGGTCAAGGGAACTAGTCCTAAACAGAAAAAAATCTGAATTAAATCCTAGGGGATCATGCATCTCTAATATACCAGCAAGCCAAAATTCAGCCCTAAATTCTATACCAAACAGCCAATCAAAATTCAGCAAAAACATGAGAAAATCAGCCAAAATTAAAGAAATAAAGAAAATGCAAAAAATCAAATTAAATTGAAAATTGCATGAAAATAAAATGTAACAGCACCAAAAAATCAGAAATTAAATCTAGATTATCCACATATTTTCATTTTATTTTTCTGATCAAAAATGGAATTATTATGAATTAATCATGAAACGAACAATTAAAATAAAAAGAAAATGAATAAAAAAACAATAAAAGCTGAGAATTAAATCAGGGCGTTGGATTAAGTGACTTTGTCAAAGCATTTGAAGGACCACAGGCTGTCAGCGCATTAATGATGCGCTGCGTTTTGGCTGGTCAAAATTCAATTCTGAGGACAAATCACAAGCGTACGATGGGGTTACTTTGTCAAACATTTCCACAGATCCAAGGGTCCTTGTGCATCGTCTCCATTTGAACTGGACTTGGAGGGAAGAACCTCAGGTGAACAGACGGTGGCTCCGGTGGCTGAGCCACCGTCTTCTCTGGCGAGCCAAAAGTTACAGGTCAAGGAAACTAGGCAAATATTATATGGATCTCTCTGTTTTTTCACGCTGATTCCAAATATCACATTCATTTCTCCTAAATCCTCCTAGAATTCAAAACACAATAGAAATCCTAAAATGCACCAAGTTCTGAAATCTCATCAATCCTTCAATTGAAACCACTGATCTTCTCCTTATACTTCACAGATCATCATAAGCTATCTAGATCATGTTAAAACCTCAAGAACAGGCCAATTCGCATCCAAACAGAAATCATGTTGCATCTTAATTTGTCTCTAAACCTCCAAATTTTGATCCAGAATCCATCTAATCATCTTCCTAAACCTTAACCTCATGCTAAAACATGCTAGATCATCATGAATCTACAACAATTTTGAAAGTTACATACCTGAGTTGCAGCTTCAAATTAGAGCAGTTTGGGCACGATCCTTGGCTTCAAATTGTGCATATACACTCTATGATTGATGCTGAAGATGATTGGATCCTCAATTTGCCTTGAATCACTATTGAAATCAAAACACGATTTGCACTTGCTCCCTTGAAATTCAACTTGCACTCTCTGGTTCTAGCATGAAATCAGCACCAAACTTGATCAAAACCACTTTCTGAACTTATATAGAATGAGTTTGGGTGATTGGGAGGCCCAATAGAGGCCCAATCTAAGATATCCAAGTTTCACTTTTGCTTGAAAATTTCACCCATGGCTATGCACGATTCTGAGCTCAAAGCTTCTCCAAGAAGCTTCAAATGCAATGCTTATGGACTATGGAGAGAGTATGGATCAATTTGAGTCCTTAATTCCATCATAAGGCCAACCTTTGATGTGTTACTTATTTATGAAGTAACAAAGTGAAACACTATGAATTATGAATCAAATGCATTTTCCACTATTGCCATTGTCTTCAAAATGATTTTTCTGATTAAAATGAGCACACATTTGGTCTTGTTTGACCACCCATGATTTAATTTGAGTTTTTTTCACATAAATGCCTTTTAATTCCCCTTTTGTCAATCTCTTTCAAACCAAGTCTCACCCTAAGCCAAATCAAAGCATCATGGATACGTGGTTGACCTAAAAATGCCATTTTGAACAAGTTTTGTGTTGGACAAAACTTCATTTGAAGCTTGCAAGATAGAGAAAATGACCTATGATGCCAAATGACATATAATCTCACTTTCCCAAAATACCCCTGACTTGTAAACCTCATAACTTGAGTTCTACGAATCAGATGGAAGACTTATAGTACAATTTGGAAATATAAGATCAAGACCTGCAACTTTCATGTTAGCCAAAAGTTTAGGAGAAACACCCTTCTGGGTCAAAAGTTCCTTGGAAGTTGGTTGACTTTTGCAGACAAATTTCACATTCATCTGATGACCTGTAACTTGTCTGGATCATAACTTGAGTTCTATAAATCCAATGGAGGACTTCTAGTACTTAAATTAAATCTAAGAGCATGCTGTACAAGTTTCATGTTGGCCAAAAGTGGATATGAAACTTGTATCTTGAGATAAGTGGTCTTGAAGTTAGGCACCAAATATGGGATTTTACCCTGAGAACCCTAGTTTAGCAACTCCTCACACTTTGAACTTTTCTTGGATTGATCTTGGAATATCACCTCATACATCTCAACACCACTCTCCATGATCAAAAAGACTTAGAATTGAGCTTTGATCCTCTTCAATTACACAGTTGACTTAGGGTTACTCAGATGAAAACCCTAATTGCAATACCCTCAACTGTGGCTCTTCACGCTTAGCATAATGACTTGACTGAGCTCCACCATGACCCTCAAGGCACTCCATGAGCTCTATCCACACTCTATCCATGACCAAGGCCCCACAACTCACTGATGGTCTTCAATTGGTCCTCAGGTTAGGAGATGAACCCTACACAAGCAACCAAACTTCTCAAGAACACAACCCACTCTCTGATGACTTGGGTGACCCCTCAAGCTTGAATAAGACCTCTAGATAGGCTCCTCTTGATATAAACCACACTTGATCCCCTGCACAAATGAACAATACTATGCTATGCAAATGTTAGATCAATTATATGCTAATGCAATGAAACAAAAGCCAAGTAAGAAAAGGTTAGGCAAATTTTGGGGTGCAACAGCTGCCCCTATTCAAGCGACTTGGACCTGACTGGATGAAAAGCGAACGACATTCAGCCAATCGAGGTAAAAGACGGTTGAATACTAAAGAACCCAGAAATTTGCTAACCGAAAAAATAAACTGCACACTCTGCTTGGGGAACAAAATCCAGAAAATTGAATTTGGTTGTCACGACAACAAACTGACCAATCATCTGATACAGAACCTGATTTCAATATCAATCACCACAGGCGTTGAATCAATAATCCATCTTCAAATATATGCTACAATAAGCGGGCACCGAGCCACAGGACCATATCGAAATATTATCCTCGACCTTCTATCTCCGAAGAAACGAGCATGCACTACGTAAAGTGCGTCATCCATGTATTATCCTGGATCTTCCATTTCCGAAGAAACGAGCATACACTCAGTAAAAGCGCAAACTGTCAATATCTCTGACATTCCATTTCTGCAGAAACGGGCATACACTAAATAAAAGTGCAAACTGTCAATATCTCTGACCTTCCCTTTCCGCAGAAACAGGCATACACTAAATAAAAGTGCGAACTGTCAATATCTCTAACCTTCCATTTCCGCAGAAACGGGCATACGCTAAATAAAAGCGAGTACCGTCAATATCTCTGACCTTCCATTTCCGCAGAAACGGGCATACGCTAAATAAAAGCGAGTACCGTCAATATCTCTGACCTTCCATTTCCGCAGAAACCGGCATATGCTAAATAAAAGCAAGTACCGTCAATATCTCTGACCTTCCATTTCCGCAGAAACAGGCATACGCTAAATAAAAGCGAGTACCGTCAATATCTCTGACCTTCCATTTCCGCAGAAACGGGTATACGCTAAATAAAAGCGATAATCGTCAATATCTCTGACCTTCCATTTCCGCAGAAACGGGCATACGCTAAATAAAAGCGAGAATCGTCAATATCTCTGACCTTCCATTTCCGCAGAAACGGGCATACACTAAAAAAAAAGCGAGAATCGAGCATCCGAAGACTTGAACAAGCAACTCTGCGGGGAATTTCTTACATCATCTGCCAGACATCCATCTTGATCAAAATGGGTAACAACTTCGAAGGTATAGTCATGAAGCCTTTTAATGCTGACGTACCAGCCATCCGAGTGAAACTCTACTGGGGAAATTCTGACGTCAACTGCTAGGTACTTACTTTGGCAACAGTTTCCTTTGCTGATGTAACAACAACCTGAGGAAAACTCCGTTGGGGAAGAAGAGCAACTTAACCAAGCAACTCTGATGAGGGAACACGATAGGATGAACGTTATCATCAAATATCTCATGCCAAATATTTGGATATTCGAAAACCATCCTGAACAAGAATTCCAATTACCTACAGTGAAAAACACCTGAAAACAAAGAGGTAACCAACCTGGCTTATGTTTCAAAATGCATATGTTTGAAAATGGCGTAATGCTCCATACGGAATGGAAATGCTACGCGTTTGGGTTGATGCTATGCACGATGCAAATGCAAGAGGGCGTTCCAGCAAAATAAATGCTGGAGGAACGAAGCCAAACTTCCGCTGGGGGGAAGAAACAATCCTGCTGGGGATATCTCGACAAATCCGGAGTTACAAACTCTGCAGAGGATGATCAACCTATTGGAGGAAAGACAACCTGCTGGAGAACAGTAAGAACAATCCTGCGAGGGGACGATCCTTTCAAACCACTGACCACCTGGTGGTACCCTGTGAGGACTTCACTGGGGATTAAATGTGCACATGACCACCGCTGGGGATTAAATGTGCACATGACCACCGCTGGGGATGTACATCACTGCCTGACCGCTTACTAGCTCGCATCCAACTCTTCTGGGGATAAAATGCGACTTCCATCTGCTGGGGAGGAACAAGATCACATGGATCCTGCTCCTACGTTAAGGAACTCTGGCTGGGGAAACACGACCCCGTGGTTGTTTTCTCCGAAGGTAACCACCCTGCAAAATACGAGCAACAACAAGATATCCTATACAAAAGGAAATATCCAGGTCAATAGCCGTGACAATTGTTCAGTCAATTCAAAGTTTTAACAATTATCGGTCGAGGCCTGCAAGTTTATGCACGTGCAGGTTTATCAAAACACCGGCGTTTTTCAAAAACAAAACAGCAAAAGTTAAAACAAACATCAAGTACTGAATAGTATGCGTTTATTGATTACGGGCCTGTAAATAGGCAAAGTTTTTTACAATGGATGCAACTCCTGGAAAGAGGAAGCTACAAGAATAAGTACAAATATGTACAAAGGTACAAAGAAATTTGTATACATGTTGGCAATGTGGTACAGACAAACACCATGAGCTGATCCTCCTATGACTCGCCTGACTTCGACGCTTTCCCGATACTCCATCCTCGGAAGAGATTGACTTGGATAATTGACCCTCAGGTGCTCCCAAACCCCTAAGCAATGCAGTATCAAACTCGGACCGCAGTCGTTTGCTTTTTCAATCCCTAACTTTTGCCTTAATCGCCCTTTGCGGGTTTTCAATTCACCGGGATACCCTTTTTTTTTTGCCAAAGTCGCCTTTTCAGGTTTTCGACTTTGCGGGTGTACATCTTTTCCATTTTATCCCTAATTTTTGTCCGAACCCCTTTCTTTTTTATGGTTCGCCGAGATGCCCCATTTTTGCCTGGACTCTCTTTTTTTTGTCCAGCGGGTCTCTTTAAGCAAAGCATTTTTAACTGCATCCGAGTTCACAGGGATGTAAAATCTTCGCCATCCATGGTGGACAATAGTAAGGCTCCTTCGGAGAAGACCTTTCGAATGATATATGGACCTTCATAATTGGGAGTCCATTTGCCCCTGTGATCTGATTATGGTTGGAGAATCTTCTTCAGCACAAGATCGCCCGTCTGAAAGCTTCGAGGGCGCACCTTCTTGTCGTAAGCTTTCTTCATCCGACTCTGGTATAACCGACCATATGCGATAGATGCAAGTCTCTTCTCATCCATCAAACTGAGTTGATTCAGTATATTCCTTATCCATTATGCCTCATCAAGTTGGACATCAAGCAAAACTCTCAAAGAAGGAATCTCAACTTCTAATGATAGGACCGCCTCCATACCATACACCAGTGAGAAAAGTGTTGCCCCGGTAGATGTGCGTATCGTCGTAGGATAACCGTGCAAAGCAAAGGGCAACATCTCGTGCCAGTCTTTGTATGTAACAACCATCTTCTGAACTATCTTCTTGATGTTCTTATTAGCCGCTTCGACAGTGCCATTCATCTTGGGCCGATAGGGAGATGAGTTGTGATGCTCAATCTTGAAATTGTGGCACAATTCCTTCATCATCTTGTTATTCAAGTTCGAACCATTGTCTGTAATGATTCTTTCGGGGATGCCGTAACGACAGATGATGTCCTTTTTGATAAACCGGGCTACTACTTGCTTGGTAACATTAGCGTAAGACGCTGCTTCGACCCATTTGGTGAAGTAATCGATAGCTACCAAGATGAACCGGTGTCCGTTGGATGCGGTGGGCTCAATTCTGCCAATCATATCAATGCCCCACATGGAGAAAGGCCACGGGGACGCCATAACATTCAAAGGGCTCGGCGGTACATGAATCTTGTCTGCATAAATCTGGCATTTATGGCATTTCTTCGCAAACTTGAAACAGTCTCTTTCCATCGTCAGCCAATAATACCCTGCCCGTAATAACTTTCGGGACATAGCATGTCCGCCGGCATGCGTGCCGAAGGTACCCTCGTGGACCTCTTCCATAAGCAGATTAGCTTCTTTCTCATCCACACATCGCAAAAGCACCAAATCATGGTTTCTCCTGTACAGAACACCATCTGGATTCAAATAGAAGTTGCCAGCCAATCTCCTAAGAGTCTTCTTATCGCGGTCGGATTGCCCCAGTTGGATACTCTTGGTTCTTTAGGAAATTCTGGATATCAAAATACCACGGCTTGCCATCGGAAGCTTCCTTAATGGCGAATATGAAAGCGGGCCTATCAAGGCGAGAAATAAACATATTCTGGGAGCATCATTCCAGAAGTTAACTTTGTACATTGAAGACAATGTCGCAAGAGCGTCAGCCATTTGATTTTCTGCCCGCGGCACATGATGAAACTCTACCCTGTCAAAGAAAGGCAACAACCTCCTTGCATAATTCATATACGATATCAGATTAGGCTGACGAGTCTCCCATTCTCCCTTGATCTAGTTCACGACTAGCGCGGAGTCTCCATACACATCTAGATTTTTAATCCTCAAATCAATAGCCTCCTCGAGACCCATGATACACGCCTTGAAGGTGAGATAATACTTAGAAGGGGGGGGGGTTGAATAAGTATGAAAGATTAAAACTTAGAATTAAAACACAATTATTTTTATCCTGGTTAGTTGAACTCAACTACTCCAGTCCACCCTTCCTAGAGTGATTTGCCTTTCTCAACAAGGATTTAATCCACTATTTAATCAAACTGATTACAATAATAACACTTAAGAACAACTGTTCTTAGTCTTCTCAAGAGCTACTGATTCCAACTGAATCCTCTTAAGGAAATCCTTTACAATCAATGTAAATCTAATACAAGAGTAAGAATGCTTCTAAAAAGCTTTTATCACAACAGTGATATTTCTCTTAAGTTTAAGTACAATTAATTCTAAGAATGAATATGAAAGTATGAGAGCTTGAATGTTATAATTTCTTTTCAGCAAAAATGTCTAACTGAAGAATTTGGTGGAGTCTTCCTTTTATAGGCAGCTGATCCAAGGAGAGCTGAACATTGAGAAGAGTGTCCCAAAAAGGTCTGAGCCTTTTTTGTCTTCACATCAAGTGACCTTTCCTAGAAGAAGAAAGCACAGAAAAATCCTTTTTGTCTGTGTTCTTGTGTCTAGCACAAATGAGGAAAGAGACGTTTGATTTACTCCAACGGATATAATCTTTGAATATTTCTTCTTCAGTTTTCAGCAAGTTCATCGAATCTGATTGGGTCAGAGTCTTCTAATGATGTTCAGAACTTTGCTGTATCAGAGTTTTCTGTAGCATGTGTGCTTTCAGCGTGTTAATCATTAGAGCATATTTGACACAGAACTTCAGTACTGGCAGCTTTAGTACTTTCAGAATCTTCTGTAGAAACTATGCTTTGAAAAACTCTTCATACAATATTCTTCTTTGCTTCAGATGCTTCTGCTTTCTTCAGATTCTTCTGGAGCTTCTGCTTCAGAATCTTCTGGAGCTTCTTGCCTCGGATCCTTCTGGAGGCTACGCTCAGGATCTTCTGTTAGCAGCAATCAGAATCTTCTAATGAGTGCATGTGGCGCTTCAGAGTCAAGTTAATTTCTTGTATATAATTCTGATTTGCTTCTAGAGTGTTAATTTCTTTACTATCTGCAGTAAAAACTCTCAAGCAAATTTTAGAGTATATAATTCTTAAATACAAAATTTCCTAATAGTTATCATCAAAACAAAGAGATATTATTAAGAACCAATATGTGTTCTAACAATCTCCCCCTTTTTAATGATGACAAAAAGCACCAGAAATTTTGTTTAATTGAAAATATTAGAATTATAACTCCCCCTGAGATGATGAATCTCCCCCTGAGTTAAATACAAATAAGGAATAGAAACTTCCCTTTTGTCTTTGAGTAATCTTCAGAGTTAGATCTTGTTTGTTCTTTTAACATTTGAAGGTCAGAATGTCTTGCAGATTTAAGATTCAGAGTTTGATAATAGTCAAATGATCTGAGAGACTCAGAGTTTCTTTTATAGAATGTACTTATCAAATGTTCTGAAATAGTCAGATTAAATGTTAGATAGAATAGATATGTCTGAAGTTTCATTCTGGTGAAGTTATATTAAACAGTTCAGATCTATATTTTCTCCCCCTTTTTTGTCATAAGCAAAAAGTAAAAACTTTAAAAGGACAAATAAAAGGAAACAGTAAATTAGATAATTCAATGGAGAAAACTTTGATTCATTCATAAGATCAGATCAAGAGTACATAGGCAAACATCAGAAGATATAGCAATAAAGTACATATGCAAACAACAAATGCAAAAACATTAGAATGAAAAAAAATCTAAGAGTGTTTGGACAAAAGCATCTTCAATAGATCTGTAATCTCAGAGGATGATTGCTCTTGCTTGGACATCCACTTAGCCATAGTTTCATTCTTTTGATCTTGCTTTGACATCCATTCTGTCATATCCTCAGACTTCTTATCCTGCTTTGCCATCCAGGACTTGATCTCTGACTGGCCAGCTTCCAGAGCAGCAATCTTATCTTCAAAATCTGGATGTTCTTTCTTTATCTCAGATGAAGAAGTATGATTAGATTCTGGAGCTTGAACAGAGTCAATTTCCATTGGTTCTGTAGATTCTGGAGCATTGGAATTAGAAGGAGGGTCTACCAGAGTCATAGCCAACGGATTTTCCTCAGATGCAATGTCAGTAGATTCTGTTGATGATGGAGGAGCATCTGTAAGAAGCAGAGGTTTAGATTTCTTGACAGTCCAGAATAGAGTCCTTGCAGCCTCAGCAAATCTGAGCTTCGCATCATCAGAACAGATGTTCTTCAGATTTGAGGCCACAGAGTTGAATCTGTTGATGAATCCATTCCAGATGATGTCAGATTCTTTGGCATCCATTGTTGCTGAGCATTTCTTTTGAACAGTACCTAAATACATCTGTATTTCTTGCAAAAAAGTTTGAAATAAATGATCAACATTAAGTCTGGGCTTTGGACGTGACAGAGTTTCCAGAGTTACAGGTTTAGGTTGGGGAGTTGGTGGAAAAATTGATTTTTGGATGGAGATCAGAGGAGGAGGATAGTATGGAATGAAGGGTATCTCAGGAGCTTTTTCTTTTGATCTGATTAAGGCATTTAGCAAATGAGGTTTTGCTCTGGTGTGAAGGGTAACTACATCAAAAGGTTTATTTGAGTAGGTTTGGAAGGCAGATTTGGGTGGTTCATCAGATGCAACATTGTTATCAGATGCAATTGGCAGAGCTGAAGCAACAGCTTTATCAGAATTTGCAGAACAGGATATAGTTGCTAAGGAACCTACATTTGACATAGATTTTATGTAATCAAGAATCACAGATGGAAGGGTCATGGTGAGTTTTGGTTTCAGAGGGTTGATGGGGTCAGATGGTTCAACTCTGTCATAAAAGTCTTTGAGTTTGAAACCATAAGCCAGATTATGGAATATAGATGATACTTGGGCACAAGATATAGATGATCTTGGGTTTGAATTTGGAATTAATATCTCAGATGATGGTGCAGGTATGGGAATAGGATCTGGAATGGGAGCTTTTGAAGGTATAGTAGGTTCAGGTTGGTTTACCTCAGAGTATTTTTGAGATGGAGAGATTAGAAAATCTGGGTGGAGGTCTGATTCTGAGGAGTTTGAGGAGGTGGTTGGTGTGTAGGAAGTAGAAGATACTTGAAACACCGTTTTTAAGGGTGTGACATCAAGAACTTCTGTCTCAGGGATGTGAGGTTCAGAAGTGTTGGTTTGTTCTGAAGGAATTTCAGATGGTTTGGATGGTTGTTCTGAGGTAGGTGAATCAGATGGAATAGTGATTGGTTCTGATGAAACATGTGTGATTTTTGTATGTTCAGATGCAGTGGGTTCAGATGGTGGATTATTTGATGGTGGTTGATTTTCAGAGGCTTTTTCTGGTTGAGATTCTTGTTGTTTTTCTGGTTGTTCAGATGATTTTGGTTGTACAAATTATTGTGGTTGTTGTTCTGTAGGTTGTTTATGTGAAGATTGTGTTTGTGGAACAAACTGTTTGATATGGATTTTTGGTTGAGATGATTTTGGTACAGAGACTGTTGGTGTTTGAGTGATTTTTGTTGTTGTTGGTGTTGGAATAGAAGTTTGTTTTTGTGGTGATTTTGAACTAGGAGCAGTAACAGAAGTAGTTTGTGTTGAGGGTGGTTTTGGAACAGACTTAATATTAGAATCATTTATAACAATTGTATTTGCAGAAGATACAGAAGATTTAGTACCTTTTATCTTGATCCTCTTGGCTGGTACAGAAGAAGTATCTTCAGATTCTTTTCTCTTCAAGAGCTTCTTTGGCTTCTCAGCAATCTTGACCTTCTTCTGAGCAGGTGCAGGTTCTGCTTCTGGCTGAGTCCTTTTCCTCTGTAGTTGTGCTTCTTCTTCTTCTTCTTCTTCTACATCTGGTAGGGGTTGTCTTGCTAGCTGAATTACATTTGCAGGAACAGGCTTTCCTTCCTTCTTACATTCATCAATGTACATAACCACAATGTGTCTGGGCTCTTCAGCAAAGAACAATGGAAATTCATCTACAGGAACCCTCTTCTTACTTAGTTCAAACACATTCAGCTTCTTGGGAGCTGTTGTGAGTTCATCAACTATTTTAAGTCTCTGAAGACTTTTAGCATTCAGAGGCTTTCCCATTATGAATTCCAATTCCTCTGTAACTCCAGCAGCGTACAGAGCAGTGACCAAACCATTCTCAGTTAGAAGATCTGAGATCAACCTTCCAAAGGGGATCCAGGTTCTGATCTTCTGTCCTTTTTCCTTCACATACTCTCTAGATGCATTGATATGGTTCCACAGATGCATAAACAGAATATATGGAATATCTACCTTGGTGCTCTGACTGAGGCAATACATGAAATAGAGCTGTTCATTATTGACATAGTCTGGAGAATTAGTTGACTTCCTATGATGGATGCATCCCATGAAGATCTTGGCCCAGATCTTGTAGTCAAGCTTCAGATCCTTGAATTTGTTAGAAGCTTGACCAGCAGTCATTACTTCTTCATACACCTCATCCATGTCCACACGCCCAGCTGGCAAGTGGGAAACACCATCTGTTTCTTCATATCCAATTAATTTTCTGATCAGATCTTCTGTGATAATGATTTCGTTTCCCAGTACAGAAGATAAGATGAACTTTGGGTAAACTGAGGCATGGATCCAGAGTTCTTTCACAAGGAGGGGGTAAACTGGTCCAAAGAGTCTATCAAAGTACTTAACCCATCCTTGAGCACCAATAATATAACGAAATTCAAAGCCATTTTCAGCAAGTGAATCAAACTCTACCATGGATTCACACAAAACCTCCAACTTCTCAACAGGGGTTAAAAGAGTTCTTTTGGGAGGAGAATAAGGAGCAACACCCATGTTTGCAGAAGTTACTGCAGCCATTGAAGATTGGAATTGAGCAGCTGTTGATGATGAAGTTGCCATTGAAGAATGCTTTGTCACACGCTTAGGTTTAGGGTTTTTATGCAGAGAAAAGAGGAGATGAAAACGCATATAATTTTCTGAGAGTGTGAAAAGTGTGAAAGTGAGGATAAGTCATGTATTTATACTAAAACACTTAGGCATACCATCAGTCAGAATTTGCACGTTTTAACAAGTATTAAATGAAAAGAATAATAATCATTTCAAACATTAATTGCTTCTGACAATTTGGGGGAAAATCAAGATTTTCACTATTCAAACTTCACCTCAAACGTCTCTTCAGTAATGTACACGCCACCTCTTCAGATTTGGTGTGACACGTGTTTGCTTGCATGTGTTCTGAATTCTTTTGAGAAATGAAACGTTAACCAACGTTCAAATCTTCTAAGGATTGTTAGTTCAGAGTTTCACAACAACAAAAAATTAAGCAGAGTAAATAAGCAATCAGAAGAAATACTTCAGAGCATTAGGCATTTTTGCATCTGTAAAAATTTGCTTCTGACAAATATCATTCTAGAAAAAATCCATACCAATATTTTTCAGAATAAATTTGAATCTATCTTCAACAAGGGGTTTTGTAAAAATATATGCCCATTGATGATCTGTATCAACAAAGGCTAAATTTATGATTCCCTTCTGAACATAGTCTCTGATGAAATGATGCTTAATTTCTATATGTTTTGCCTTAGAGTGTAAAATGGGATTCTTGGACAAACATATAGCAGAAGTATTATCACAAAAGATAGAAATGTTACTTTTAAAAATTTGATAATCTTCTAGTTGACTTTTCATCTAGAGCATCTGCGTGCTACATCCAGCAGCAGCAATGTATTCTGCCTCTGTGGTTGAAAGTGCAATTGTGGGTTGCTTCTTGCTGTACTAGGAGATTAGATTTCTTCCTAGAAATTGACAACTTCCAGAAGTACTTTTTCTTTCCACTCTGTCTCCAGCGTAGTCAGCATCACAGAATCCAACTAATTTGAAATCATCAGATTTTCTGTAACACAAACCCACATTAGAAGTACCTTTCAGATACCTTAGAATCCTCTTGACAGCTGTCAAGTGTGATTCTCTAGGATCTGATTGGAATCTAGCACACAGGCAAACACTGAACAATATGTCAGGTCTTGAAGTAGTTAGATAAAGAAGAGAACCAATCATACCTCTGTAGAGCTTTTGGTCTACTTTCTTACTTACCTCTTCCTTGCCTAGTGAGCTAGTAGGATGCATGGGAGTCTTTGCCAGCTTACTATCAGACATGTTAAATTTCTTTAGAAGTTCTTTAACATATTTTGTCTGATGTATGTAAGTGCACTCTGGAGTTTGATTAACTTGGATTCCTAGAAAGAATATGAGTTCTCCCATCATGCTCATTTCAAATTCTGCCTGCATACATGTAGCAAACTCCTTTCCAAGCATAATATTTGTTGATCCAAAAATAATATCATCTACATAAATTTGGAAAATTAGAAGATCTTTCTTAATTGATTTACAAAAGAGCGTTGTATCCACTTTGCCTCTGATGAAATTCTTCTCCAGAAGAAAATTGCTCAATCTCTCATACCAAGCTCTGGGAGCTTGTTTTAAACCATATAGAGATTTCTTTAATTTGAAAACATGATCTGGAAATTTTTCATTTTCAAAACCAGGAGGTTGGTGGACATAAACTTCTTCTTCTATAATACCATTAAGAAAGACACTTTTAACATCCATCTGATACAGAGTGATGTTATTTTGTGCAGCAAATGAAATAAGAAGACGTATAGATTCTAACCTTGCCACTAGAGCATATGTCTCAGTGTAATCAATACCTTCTTGTTGACTGTACCCTTGAGCAACCAGTCTTGTCTTATTCCTTTCAACTTCTTCTTTCTCATTTAGCTTATTTCTGAAGACCCATTTTGTACCAATTATATTGAATCCTTGTGATCTTTGAACTAGATCCCATACATCATTTCTGGTGAATTGATTTAGCTCTTCTTGCATGGCAATAATCCAATAATTGTCTTGCAGAGCTTCATCTACAGAAGATGGTTCAATTTCTGACACTAGTCCAAATAGTGATGCTTCAGATGATCTTAGAAAGGATCTTGTTCTGATGGGATCATCCTTCTTTCCAATAATGACATCCTCTGGATAAGAAGCTTTAATTCTGGATGATGATCCTCTAATAGTTGATTCTTTAGAAATATTTAGATTATTCATCTGAGAAGTTAAAGGAGTAGCATCTGGCGTTGCTTCTGGTTCCTTCACTTGAATTTTGTCTGCTTCTGGAACTTCAGAGTCAATGAAGACTACTTCCCTATCTGTAGAGTTTTCAGACTGCTTTGGCTTTTCAGAGCCAAGCTTATCATCAAATCTGACATGAATGGATTCTTCCACAATCTGTGTCTCAGTATTGTATACTCTGTAGCCTTTAGAGCGTTCAGAATATCCAAGCATGAAACACTTTTGTGCTTTGGAATCAAACTTGTTCAGATTTTCCTTAGTGTTTAACATATAGCAAATACATCCAAAAGGATGAAAATATGAAATGTTGGGCTTTTTGTTCTTCCACAGTTCATATGGAGTCTTCTTCAGAAGAGGTCTTACAGACACTCTGTTCTGAATGTAATAGGTTGTGTTGATTGCTTATGCCCAAAAGTGTTTTTGCCATATTTGTCTCATTGATCATGGTTCTGGCCATCTCTTGCAGAGTTCTGTTTTTCCTCTCTACAACCCCATTTTGATGTGGAGTTCTAGGACAGGAAAAATCATGAGCAATGCCATTTTCAGAAAAATATTTTTCAAAATATTTATTTTCAAATTCACCACCATGATCACTTCTGACTTTTATAATTTTGAAATCCTTTTCATTCTGGACTTGCTTGCAGAAGTCAAAGAACACAGAATGTGACTCATCCTTGTGTTTTAAGAACTTTACCCATGTCCATCTACTATAGTCATCAACAATGACTAATCCATACTTCTTGCCTCTGATGGATGCAGTTTTCACTGGTCCAAATAGATCAATATGAAGTAGTTCTAGTGGTTTGGAAGTAGAAACAACATTTTTTGATTTAAATGAAGATTTTGAAAACTTCCCTTTTTGGCATGCTTCACAAAGAGCATCTGAAGTGAACTTCAGATTGGGGAGTCCTCTGACAAGATTAAGTTTATTAATCTGAGATATACGTCTCATATTAATATGGCCCAATCTTCTGTGCCAGACCCATTGCTCTTCATTAACAGACAAGAGGCATTTAACATTTTGAACTTTAAGTTCTGAAAGATTTATTTTATAAATGTTGTTTTTCCTCTTACCACTAAATAGGATAGAGCCATCCTTTTGACTAATAGCTTTACAACATTTTTGATTAAAGGTGATATCATAACCATTGTCACTTAATTGACTTATGGACAATAAGTTATGCTTTAACCCTTCAACAAGTAAAACATTAGTAATAGAGGGAAGTTTACCATTTCCAATAGTGCCAGATCCAATGATCTTGCCCTTCTGGTTCCCTCCAAACTTCACATCACCTCCTGATCTAAGTTCCAGGCTTTGGAACATAGACTTTTCTCCTGTCATGTGTCGTGAGCATCCAGAGTCCAGGTACCATGATTGGCGTCCTGACCTTGCTGCCTAAGAACATCTGCAACAGGAATTATTTTAGTTTTTAGGTACCCAGATCTTCTTGGGTCCTTTGGGGTTTAGTTGGTTTGTAGGTTTGTCTAAACTTCTGTTTTTCAACATAATGTTTATTCAGACTTGCCTTGGGTTTAAACACATAAGCATTCTTCTCAGAGCTTGTGTGTTTAATGTCATTTAAGTGACCAAATTTAAATTGAGAATACAGAGGTGTCTTCTTGATGAAAAGTTTGTCAACAGATTTTGGATTACTTCCAGATGAAGATTCATATCCAATACCTCTTCTGTTGTTCCCACTAACACCATAGATCATAGAAGCCATCTTGCTTCTGTCTATGCTCTTAGTAAGGAATCTCTGAAAGCTAGAGTCATATTTTTCTAAAATGTTTTATCACATGACTTAGTCTCAGAGTTCAGATTCTTGTTGAGTTATTTCAAAGTCATTTTGATTTTCAGATTAATTTCTTTTTTGCTCAACAAGTTCTGTCTTCAGAAGATCAATCTCAGATTCAAGATTGCTTTTCAGCTTCTTGTATTTGAGTTTGATATTGTTATAACTTTTAAGAACTTCTGATAAAACTTTTATAAGTTCTTCTTTAGTAAGTTTGGCCATTACCTTTTCAGCGTCATCATCAGATTCAGAATCTGATTCATATCTTGAGGTTCCTTCCTCCTGATCTTCTGTGCTGGCCATCAGTGCAACATTAGCACATTCTTCTTCTGATTCAGAAGATGATTCAGATTCATTTGATTCATCCCATGTTGCCATCAGAACCTTCTTCTTTTTGTTAAACTTCTTCTTGGGTTTTTCTTTTGAAGTTTGGGGCAATCATCTCTTGTAATGCCCAGGTTCTTTGCACTCATAGCATACAACTTCTTTCTTGCCAGATCTTCTGTGCCCAGAAGATTCCTTTCTATGATCAGATCTTCTGAAGTTGTTGAACTTCTTTCCCTTGTGCTTCCAGAGTCTGTTGATCCTTTCTAGACAGCATGGAATAAATTCATCTTCTTCAGAAGAAGAAGATTCTTCAGAGCTTTCTTCAATAACCTGCCAAAGCTTTAGCAAGATTTATTAGATTTTAAGGCAACAGATTTACCTTTTTCTTTCTTCTGAGGTTCATCTTCCTCAAGCTCAATTTCATGGCTCCTCAGTGAGCTGATGAGGTTCTTCTAAAGAGATTTTGTTCAGATCTTTAGCCATCTTTAAGGCAGTCACAATTGGTCTCCATCTGGTAGGTAGACTTCTGATGATTTTCTTTACATGATCTGATGTAGAGTATCCCTTGTCCAAAACCTTTAGCCCAGCTGT
Organism: Lathyrus sativus; assembly: GCA_963859935.3. NCBI lineage: Eukaryota > Viridiplantae > Streptophyta > Magnoliopsida > Fabales > Fabaceae > Lathyrus > Lathyrus sativus. The sequence goes on along the minus strand of CAWUDS030004970.1, from coordinate 21,834 downwards.
GAGGATCTGAAATCTGGAGAACATGGCTTCAACAGATTCAGAGTCTTCCATCTTGAAGGCCTCATACTTCTGGATCAGAGCCAGAGCTTTTTGTCTCCTTGACTTGAGAGTTTCCCTCATGAGTCATTTTTAAGGATTCAACATATCAAAAGCAGTTTCCCTGTTTGTGAATTTTTTCATACTCAGTATGAGAAATTTGCATTCAATAATATAGTTATGGCCTTGTGATGATTTCTAAAATCTTTCTTCTGAGCATCTGTCATAGATTTTCTGTCTATCTTCTTGCCATTCCCATCTGTGGGTATGGACATATCCATCTATGACTAGATCCCATAGATCAGCATCTATCCAAGGAAAAAACTCTCAATTCTGTCTTTCCAGTAATCAAATTTCTCCCCATCAAACATAGGGGGTTTGGTGCTGATTCTGTCCCTTTCTTCATATTTATTGTTAATGTTGGATATTTGTATTATCAGCCATTGTAACAAAATAAATATATATCACAGGTATTTCTCTCTGGATCTTTACTGTCACTGTTAAGTGGTAAGCACACACAGAACCGGAGCTGCTGATGCCAACTGAAGGTGAGAGTAATACATAGAAGGGGGGTTGAATAAGTATGAAAGATTTAAAACTTAGAATTAAAACACAATTTTTTTTATCCTGGTTCGTTGAACTCAACTACTCCAGTCCACCCTTTCCTAGAGTGATTTGCCTTTCTCAACAAGGAGCTTAATCCACTATTTAATCAAACTGATTACAATAGTAACACCTAAGAACAATTGTTCTTAGTCTTCTCAAGAGCTACTGATTCCAACTGAATCCTCTTAAGGAAATCCTTTACAATCAATGTAAATCTAATACAAGAGTAAGAATGCTTCTAAAAAGCTTTTATCACAACAGTGATATTTCTCTTAAGTTTAAGTACAATTAATTCTAAGAATGAATATGAAAGTATGAGAGCTTGAATGTTATAATTTCTTTTTAGCAAAAATGGTCTAACTGAAGAATTTGGTGGAGTCTTCCTTTTATAGGCAGCTGATCCAAGGAGAGCTGAACGTTGAGAAGAGTGTCCCAAAAAGGTCTGAGCCTTTTTTGTCTTCACATCAAGTGACCTTTCCTAGAAGAAGAAAGCACAGAAAAATCCTTTTTGTCTGTGTTCTTGTGTCTAGCACAAATGAGGAAAAGAGACGTTTGATTTACTCCAACGGATATAATCTTTGAATATTTCTTCTTCAGTTTTCAGCAAGTTCATCAGAATCTGATTGGGTCAGAGTCTTCTAATGATGTTCAGAACTTTGTTGGTATCAGAGTCTTCTGCAGCATGTGTGCTTTCAGCGTGTTAATCAATTAGAGCAATATTTGACACAGAACTTCAGTACTTGGCAGCTTTAGTACTTTCAGAATCTTCTGTAGAAAACTATGCTTTGAAAAACTCTTCATACAATATTCTTCTTTGCTTCAGATGCTTCTGCTTTCTTCAGGTTCTTCTGGAGCTTCTGCTTCAGAATCTTCTGGAGCTTCTTGTCTCAGATCCTTCTGGAGGCTACGCTCAGGATCTTCTGTTAGCAGCAATCAGAATCTTCTAATGAGTGCATCTGGCGCTTCAGAGTCAGGTTAATTTCTTGTATATAATTCTGATTTGCTTCTAGAGTGTTAATTTCTTTACTATCTGCAGTAAAAACTCTCAAGCAAATTTTAGAGTATATAATTCTTAAATACAAAATTTCCTAATAGTTATCATCAAAACAAAGAGATATTATGAAGAACCAATCTGTTGTTATAACATGCCTCATATTCAGCCTCATTGTTGGGTAACTGGAAATGTCAATCTGGGCAGTGAACGGGATGTGCGTCCCATGGGGAGTAGTGATGATTCCACTTCCACATGAATTAACAGCCCCGTGGAAAAATCAATTGCCATTGGGAACCCCGCTCAGGACCCTTCACCATGCAACGACTCCTCGCAATCTTTCATTTTTAAGTACATGATATCCTCGTCAGGAAAATCAAACTTCATTGGCTGGTAATCCTCGATTGGTTGCTCGGCCAGGTACTCTGACAGCACGCTACCTTTGATAGCCTTTTGCGAAACATACTGTATATCGTACTTTGTCAGTACCATCTTCCATCGGGCAATCCTTCCAGAAAGTGCCTGCTTTTCAAAGACATATTTGATCGGATCCATCTTCGAAATCAGTATGGTTGTATGATTTATCATGTATTGTCTCAGACGTTTGGCAGCCCAAGCAAGTGCACAACACGTCTTTTCGAGCATAGAGTAACGGGATTCACAATCCATGAACTTTTTACTCAAGTAATAGATCGCATGCTCTTTTCATCCAGTCTCGTCATGTTGACCGAGAACACAACCCATACTGTTCTCAAGAACAGTCAAGTACATGATCAGTGGTCTTCCGGCTACTGGAGGTATCAATATCGGAGGTTCCTGCAAGTATTCTTTTATTCTTTCAAACGCCTTTTGACAATCTTCGTCCCAGACAATTGCCTAATCTTTTTTCAACAGTTTAAACATCGGCTCACACGTGGCTGTAAGGTGAGATATGAACCGGGAAATGTAGTTCAACCTCTCCAAAAAGCCACGAACCTCTTTCTCTGTTTTTGGCGCTGGCATTTCTTGTATCGCTTTGATTTTAGCAGGATCAACCTCAATTCCTCTTTCACTAACGATAAACCTCAGTAGCTTTCCAGATCTCACCCCGAAGGTGCACTTATTAGGATTCAGCCTCAGCCTGAATTTCCTAAGCCTCTCAAACAATTTCAGAAGATTCACCAGATGCTCTTCCTCCGTCTGGGATTTGGCAATCATATCGTCAACATAGACCTCAATCTCTTTATGCATCATGTCATGAAAGAGCATTGTCATAGCACGCTGATATGTTGCCCCAGCGTTCTTCAAACCAAAGGGCGTCACTTTGTAGTAGAACGTTCCCCACGGGGTAATGAAAGTTGTTTTCTCCATATCCTTCGGCGCCATTTTAATCTGATTATAGCCCGAAAAGCCATCCATGAAGGAAAACACAGAGAATTGAGCAATATTGTCGACCAACACGTCAATATGAGGAAGCAGGAAGTCATCCTTAGGGCTCGCCTTGTTCAGATCCCGATAGTCAACGCACATCTGCACCTTACCATCTTTCTTTGGTACAGGTACTATATTGGCGACCCAAGGAGGGTAAGTTATAACAGCTAGGAAACCAGCGTCTCACTGTTTCTGTACTTCCTCTTTAATCTTTACGGCCATATCTGGTTTCGTTCTTCTGAGCTTTTGCTTGACCGGCGGACAGTCTTCATGCAACGACAAGCGGTGGACCATAATATCAGTGTCTAGCCCAGGCATATCATCATAAGACCAAGCAAATATGTCACTATACCCTCGCATCATCTCGAAAAGTCTCTGCTTGATATCGCTTTGCAGCGCAGCCCCTATCCGGACATTCCTGACAACTTCTTCGGAACCCAAATTAACGACCTCGATGTCCTCCTGATGAGGCAGGATGATTTTCTCTTCTTGTCTCACAAGTTGAGTCAGCTCTTCTGGTAAGTCGTCGTCCTCAACAATCTCTTCTTCAGCTTGAAGTATCGGATGCTCAAAGTCGAAGCGAGTCATAGGGAGTTCTTGATCGGTGTCATCTGAAATATGGATCCTGCAAGAGAAAATACAACCACATTGCCATTTTATTGTAACAAGAAAAAGCAGAAAAACAGGGATCACAAAATTTGCATGAGAAAAACGCCTTTATTTGATGATTAAAACAAAGCATACACATAAACAAGTAGGCCCTGAAATAAAATCACTATGCCCCGGGTAGGACATAGGATTATACAATAATTGAAAAAACAAGGCATTACTGTTTCGTCGTCACTTGAATAAAGTCCTGAATAGACCAGTTGCATAGGCTTTGTCCTGGCTCGCTGGGCTTGATCCATGAATCCATGTCACAGTCGCTATCTCCATCTTCACTGTCAGACACATCATTAATCTATTCAAAACTGACTCCTCCTGGAGTAAACACAATTGGCCCCTTGAACTTTGGTGCGCTCTGTGATGAAGATGACGACGATGGGCGATATCCCAAGCCAAATTTGTCCTGCTTAACAGGAATCTCCAAAACTTGACCCCAACCTTTAGTTTCTCCGGCCTGAACTACCGCTTGGGCTTCTCTGTATGAAGACATAGCCACCTCTGGTCCACTGCTTATGATAGGAGATTTGTCTCTGATCTGCACCCCTTCAAAAGCTTGGCACAATGTCTCATGGATCTCACCATCCACTTCGACATATTTGAATGATGACAGGTGACTTACCAGGATGTCTTCCTCCCCACACACGGTGACAATGCTACCACCAACCATATATTTGAGATTTTGGTGCAACATAGACGTTACATCCCCTGCAGAGTGAATCTAAGGTCGTCCAAGCAAACAGCTATAAGCTGGCTGTATGTCCATGATGTAAAACACAATGTCAAACACCTCTGGACCAACCTAGATTGGTAACGTCAATTCTCCAAACACGGACCTTCTAGTCCCATCAAAAGCTCTCACTACCAAGTCACTTGGTGTGCATATTATACCTCGGGTATCCAGCTTCAACAGTGCCTTCTTGGGCAAAACATTCAAGGACGAACCCGTGTCAACCAGGACATGAGACATAACAGTGCCCCTACACTCAACTGAAATATGCAACGCACTGTTGTGGTTGCGACCTCTAGGTGTTAAATCAAAATCTGTAAAGCCAAGGCCATGCCCCGCATTCACGTGCGCAATCACTCCCTCGAGCTGATTAACAGATATCTCCTGGGGTACATAAGCAGCATCAAGAGCTTTCAGCAAAGCATTTTGGTGAGCCTCGGAACAAAGCAACAATGACAAAATCGAGATTTTGGAAGGCGTCTGCTGCAGATGATCTACAATTTTATAATCACTCTTCCGAATTAATCTCATGAATTCTTCCACATCTTTGGTCAAAGCCTCTTTTTCCTTCTCTTGAGAAGGTCCTTCTTCATTGACTTTGCCTTTCCCTTTGGCAATTCTCTCAGCTTCTACTTCTGGTGACGCAAAAATTCTGTCGCTGCGGGTTATGCCCCCTGCCCCCACAAGGTTATCAACTGACCCTACCGGTGGGCTTTCCAGGTTAATCTTTTCTCCATTGCAGTAAACTTCCGCCCTATAGTTCCAAGGGATGGCTTTGGTGCTTTCATATGGAATGGGTCCATCTTTGGTTATCGTAATGGCCGGCCTCTTGGGAGGCACCGATATCGTGACAGTCTTGAACGGGATGGTGACCGTTGCAACTTTGCCCTGCCTTTCAGCTATTGCCTCAACAGGCTTCTCTTCAGCAGTACGGTCGAATTGCAGCGTTCCTTCATCAATCAGCCCTTGAATACCTCTTCTCAAACTATCACAACCTTCAGGCCGGGCTAAACAATCAACACAATCTGTATCACAACTAGGGAACACTCCCCCTTTCAGCAACCTGCTCTTTACACAACCCAGAGGCGTCTTCAATTCATCTACATTCATAACTAAGTTCAGACGGGTATCCTCCAAGATTGCACCCACCTGCATAGATCCATGAGACGACATCAGATTTTTCTCAATATTGGGTGCCTCATTACCAAAGTTTATAGCCTTGCTATCTATAAAATCATGCACCTTATGCTTGAATGCATGACAGTTCTCTATGCTGTGACCGGGTGCCCCGGAGTGGAATTCACAATGTGCATTAGCGTCATAACCGAAAGGAGGCGTGCCCTTCAACGGAGATAACGTCCTTTTCTCGACTAGCTGCAATTGTAATAAAGTTGGAAGAAGCTGAGCATACAATAGTGGAGGTACATCAAATACTCTTTTCACAACCCTATCACGCCCCTGGAACCTTTGCTGAGCAGAGTTCTGTTGTCTCTGTTGTTGTTGTGGCTGTTGTTGTTGCTGTTGAGGTACAGGAATTGTCACACTGGCGACCTGCTGCTTGCGCCAATTCTGACTTCTATCCCTTCTCCGATCACTACATACCGAATTAGTGTCTCCCTGCTTTTTATTTCCAAAAGCCCTTTTACCACCTCCAGCTGAGGTTGATTCTCCTGCTTGAATCTTACCGATCTTGACGTCGTTCTCTATACGTTCCCCCAAGAATATCAACTCAGAAAAGTTACTCGTCGTACAATTGATAAGCCTGTCATAGTACAACCCAGAGAAAGTGCCCACAAACATATCCACCAACTCACGCTCTACCATGGGTGGGTGCACCCTAGCTGCGAGTTCACGCCACCTCTGGGCGTACTCTTTAAAACTCTCACCATTCTTCTGAGAAAGATTTTGGAGTTGGACCCTGTTCGATGCAAGGTCGCTGTTATATTGGTAATGCTTTACAAAGGCTTCTGCCATCTCTTTCCAGCTACCAATCTGAGTGGGCTCTAACCCCATATACCATTCCAAGGACGGTCCAGACAAGCTATCCTGGAAAAAAATGCATCAGCATCTTTTCGTCATCAGAATAGGCAGACATTCTCCGATAATACGACCGTACATGAACTCTTGGGCAAGTATCCCCCTTATACTTGTCGAAAGCGGGCACTTTGAACTTGAGTGGCACCCTTAAGCCAGGAACCAACCCCATATTAGCCATGTCCAACCCTGTGGAATTCTGATTAGCAAGATTCCTCATTTGTTCCTCCAACATCTTGAACCTTCGATGATTGTCAGTGGGCATCTCAAGATCTCTGCCTGGCGGAGGGAAAGCATCTTCTTGACGATCCTCACCCCAGTGAGAATCCCCATTATCGTACCCAGCATAAGCAGCATTAGGACCAAAGCCAGTCTGATTGAACCTGGGACCATACCCCATATTACCAAAACCCTGATTGCCAGCACCCGACCCAAAACCAGCGTTGTGAGCATCTATTCCAGCACCATTGTTGCTTGTATTGCCAAAACCTGTGTTACCAAAGCCCTGATTGCAATAATCTTGATTGCCATAACCCTGATTGGCACCACCAAACCCAGCATTGCCAGCACCAATACCTGCACCAATGTTGCCAGCACCAATACCAAAACCAGCATTCCCATTTCCAACATTGAAACCATCAGTTCCAGACCAATATTTCCATTGGTTTCCACATGCCCGTTACCATTACCAGTCATGTTCCCATTCCCATCTCTGTTATTGTTCTCAGTCGTATTGAGGACAACCACCGGTACAGCATCACCAGCTTGGAGAGTCTCGCCATGAGGAGGATCAGTAGCAACTCCGCCATGTAGATCACCCTGACTGTCAACCCGGGCAATCAGAGGCTGCACCAGAGTTTGAAGCTGCTCTTGGCCCTTGGCCACAGTTTCCATCACTTGCATGAACTGCACCATCCTGTCGCGCATCTCCTGCATCTCAGTTTGCATTTGATCCATAGCTTTCTTGCAGTTACTTCTTGTAGAGTAGCGATAAATTCGCTGATCGGTAATCCTGAAACCTGCATGGACAGAGGGTTAGGAGAACAGTTCAAGGTACCTGCTATGCAAATGATTTATGCAAATGCAAACGTGTGTCTGTGCTTTAGGGAGATTTCTCCCTCGATTCTAGTGCCAGAGTGCCAGTGCTGATAACAAGAAGTCCGGATTGTAACAGCCCAATTTTCAATAATTAATTATTTGTGTTAATTAATTGGTTTATTTGGATTATTCTAATTATTTGAATAATTAGATGATTGTTTAAATGGATTGATAGATGTTTTGAGAGAGGGAATATATTGAAAAGAAATAAAGGGAAAGATATATATATATATATATATATATATATATATATATATATATATATATATATATATATATATATATATATATATATATATATATATATATATATATATATATATATATATATTGGAAAGAAATAAAGGGAAAGATATATATTTATATATATATATATATATATATATATATATATATATATATATATATATATATATATATATATATATATATATATATATATATATATATATATATATATATATATATATATATATATATATATATATATATATATATATATATATATATATATATATATATATATATATATATATATATATATATATATATATATATGTGTGTGTGTGTGTGTGTGTGTGTGTGTGTATGAGGAAGTGGAAAAGAAAAAGAAAAGAAAAGAAAGAAGGAAGAGAAAAGAAAGGGAAAGAAAGAGGAAGAAGAGAAAAGGAGAAGAAAAAAGGAGGAAACTTGGAGAATCATCAAGAACATCCTCTAGCTTCCGATTAATCAAGGTAAGGGTGTGAAATCTTACTATCTTAATCAATGTGTATGATTATGTATGTGTGTGTTTGGATTTGTTGGGTGTTTCCTACATTTTCAATTTTAGGTCGAAATGAGTTTAATCGGTGGAAACTGAGTTTTATCGGTTAGAATTTGGAATAGATGGTGTAGTATAGTCGGGTGATGAGTGGGCCGTGCTACTAGAACTGATTTGGATTAAATCGGTCGGTTTGTAAGGTTTGGGCTTTTGGACAGCCATGGGAGTTCTAAGTTCGCAGGTTCGCCAGGCGAATGGCAGCGAAGCTCAGCGAGCAGCAGCGAACCAAGTCAGTAACAAACACCTTGTCTTTGCTGGCAAGTTCGCTAGGCGAATGTGTGTGGCGAAGGTTCGCCAGGCGAGTGTGCTAGCGAGTAATTCCATAATAACTCCCAGTGGTCTTCGCTGGCAAGTTCACCAGGCGAACAGAGTAGCGAAGGTTTGCCAAAGGCTTCGCCAGGCAAAGGTCCGCGAATGTGACAACATTTGTTTTATTTTGGTTGGTTCCATCCAATGTTGATGTATTTGATATAATTATGTAGCGTATAGATTATGCGCTGTTATATGATGTGTTGTGGGTAGCCGTATGGCGTGAATCCTAGATTATGAATATGTGGCCTTTTGGCATATGTGATACATTGTTTAAATTGATTAAAATGCATGATGAATGTGATCGAGTTTGTTGCCGTTTGGCACGATATTTGTAAGTGTATATTGCTTGTATGCGATGGTGGGTGAAGAATGTATGAGATTATATATGGCGAGTACATGTGCATTGTTTGGTAATGTAAGAAGGATGTTGGAAATATGTATATGTGTTGAGTCATACTCACTGGGGTAGAATGGAAAGATGTCGTTCCTAGTGGAGTAATCACTGGGGTAGAATAACAGGATGTTATTCCTAGTGAGGTATAGTGTCGTGGTTGTATACACCGGGGTAGAATGACTAAGATGTCGTTCCTGGTGGAAAATTACCGGGGCAGAATAACTGAGATGTTGTTCCTGGTAGGGTATAAGTGATGTACCCATACTCCCAAAAAGGGATTGGTGTCTAATTGATGAGTTTTATATGAGTCATATGGCATAAATATCATTGTTGTATGAAGGATGCTGATGTGTATGAATTGTTGAATTGTGAGTTATAAATGTGAATCTAGAATGAAGCGATATGAGATGAATGATGAACATATGTATATATGTATTGTGATATATATATATATATATATATATATATATATATATATATATATATATATATATATATATATATATATATATATATATATATATATATATATATATATATATATATATATATATATATATATATATATATATATATATATATATATATATATATATATATATATATATATATATATATATATATATATATATATATATATATATATATAATATATATATATTATGATGCATATTAAATATACGTGCTGGTATGTGATGTATGATGATTGTAAATGTGAACCATGTTTGAATAGTGTGAATGAAATGATGAATATATGTATATATTGTGATATGTATATATTGTGAGTGCATAATGAATATATGTGATGAATGTGACGAATGCATGAGTATGTTTGTAAACATGTGTGCATTTCAAGAGTGTCAGGAGTCATGTTGCATATGAAGCATCATGGTATGCATTCTTGTGTTGATTGATTCCTCGGTGAATCTGCAGAACCTCGTGTGCCCTTGTGGGGTGTGAGCGATGGTTATTTATTGATTCCTCGGTGAATCTACAGAACCTCGTGTGCCCTTGTGGGGTGTGAGCGATGGTTATTTATTGATCCCTCGGTGGATTTGCAGAACCTCGTATGTTGCGATGGTTATATTTGATTCCGCGTAGAATCTGCAGAACCTCGTGTGCCCATGTGGGGTGTGAGCGATGGTTATTTTTTGGTTCTTCAATTGAACCTGCTGAAATGAGTCGGTATCGCATTTGCATCTGCATAGAGTCGTGTGTCGGTCTCTATGAGTTGCATGTTGTCATCTTTATATGATGTATGGTGAAATAAACATGAATGTAGATGTTTATGTGAATTAGTGATGGAATAAACATGTTGTGTATGTTTATTGAGTTAATGTGAATGTTTATGTGAATTGGTGATGAAATGAATATATTTTGTATGTTTATATGGATCGATTGGGATTATGGATGTACGCGTGATAAATATGCTTGATTGTTATCTATATTTATTTATATGTAAATAGCGATGTATATGAGTGAATCGTGAATGAATGCATGATGAGATGATTGGTTATATACATATATGTATACATTGTAATGTATGTTAGTGAGTGGTGATGTATTGTGGTAAGAAGTATAATATGGATATTCTATATTATAGAAATATATTATATGCTTTGTTATTGTGTTAATATGCATTGTGGTGAGAAAAGGTGGAATATATATATTCTGTACTTGTATATTTATATATGATTATGTGCATTGATTATTATGGTCAATGTTTCTCACCCTTCTGCTGGAATGATGTCCTTTATGACATCGTGCAGGTATCTTGGAGTTGTACTGCTAGTAGTTGCGAGGTCTCTGCTGGTGCAGTCGTTTAATATTTTAATTATGTTGGGTCGAGTCATGCTCTGGTTATGTAACACTGGGATCGTTGGGTTTACGCCTTAGAGATATATTATGTATTCTAAGTTGTGTTTAAATGTATTTGAAATATGTGATAATGGCCTCTGTGCCTAAGTGTTAATGATTATGTGAGGAACATGAATATTCTGTGAAGGGATTTATGTAAATAAATTGAATCCACTGCTACATGCAAGATGAAAATTTAATAGCATGACTATCTATTTCAATGTTACATGAGTATGACAGGTGAATCTTGAGATTTGTAAATTGTGTGACGCCCTTTTGTGAAAGCATGTTAATTTACTCTGATTAATTATGTATTTTTATGTGGGGTTAGAAGGGTGTTACACGGATCCAGTCATTTGAATAACATCTCATATATATATATATATATATATATATATATATATATATATATATATATATATATATATATATATATATATATATATATATAATATATATATATATATATATATATATATATATATATATATATATATATATATATATATATATATATATATATATATATATATATATATATATATATATATATATATATATATATATATATATATATTATATATATATATATATATATATATATATATATATATATATATATATATATATATATATAAGGCCCAACAAGGCAGCAATGCAATGTCGCTGAATACACGGGGAATCAATAGCATGACCTCGACCAACAAGCCTGGTGATGGTCACCTACAACAAGGATCAGAAAAATACAAAGGGTTACAAAGATAGTCAAGGGAGACAGTGGGCGCGACACTCTTCTAGCAACTCCTTCGTCTTGGGATGACCTCGCTGAGTGAGTAACCCTTCAACGAGCAACTCCCTCTGCATAATGGTGCACTGGAGACCTTCAACCGAGTCTTCCCACGCTCCCTGGCCAAAACAATCTTCTAACCTTCGCTTCTTAGACTCGAACATCTGCTTGCGATCTTTCAGGATAGCGATAGCCTTGTTTAACAGGTCTTCAGTGGCATACCTGCGAGCAGTTTCCTCATCAAACTTCTTCTCGTCGGCCTTCACCTGAGCCTTCAATTGGAGATCTGTTGTTTCAGTTTGTCCTCCCTCTCTTTGTTGCTGGCTATAGTGGCGTTCCACTGCTGATTGAATTTAGATATTCTCCGGTATGCTTCATCCAGGTTCTACTTCTTGGTGGCCAGTACATCGTTGACAGATTTGAAGTCCAGACCCAAACGCTCACGGTCAGCTATCTGCTTAGTCAAGTACGTGCCTAACCTGTTTACCAACTCTTTCTGCTTTTTGAAGGAGTGGACGGCTTCGTTTCTCTCGCTTCTAAGCTGTGCCAGCTCTTTCTCCAACTCTTCATTGGCCTTTTTCAGCTCTTCCTTCTCAGCTAACACTTGATTATACTGCTGAATAGAAACGGTAGTAGGCTCTTCAACCACTGGAGGGCACTCTTGCTTAGCAAGTGGAAATGCATCCCTATGGTCTCTGCTCTGCTCTTGATCCAAGTTACATAAGGAGCGTAAGCTTGGCTATTGCTCTTGCCCAACAGCGCTTTCCCTCGTTTGCTGACGTCATTTCAGGCATGCTGAAGCTTAGCCAACCTATCCCCCTCTAGAAGATCTGTGAGGTACAGAGATTCCTGCACCTTTTCATCTTTTGGCGGACTTCTCAAAGCATATGCAAACTGTCTGACAAGTAAAGAGGGATTATAATTAATGCAACCTTTCTTCCAATCAAAGGCACATTCAGAAACCCACTGCAGCTGAATATGATTTCAGTACCAACATATCCCTATCAAACAACACAATGCTCTCTGCTGATAAACCCATCAATCGCTCAGACCACTCAGCTGTGGCTGCAGATGAAGCAAAGACACCCTTCTTGGGCAGGTGACTATCAAACCATTCGTAGAGTAAGGGCACACAGCATGATACATTCTTACCCCTTCTATTTTCATTCTTGTAATGGACGGAATGATACATATCGCCAATCAAGGTAGGGACCGGATTCCCTGATGCAAAGATGTGGAAGGCATCCAAGTCTACAAAATCAGGCATGTTGGGAAACAAGATGATGCCATAAATGCATAGGGCAAGAATGGCGTTGAATACGATCCAACAACCGTCTTTGGCACATTGTTGGGCTTTCCCAACTAGAACTGCAGAGAAAATCCAGGAACCCCATTCCAACAGGACAGAAGCAACTCAGAGGCATCCAGATGAGAGCAAGAGCTAGATTAGCCAGATTAGGCTTAGCATCCATGTGAACAAATGGCATATGATTCTTAATAGGTACACCCTACAACTCAGCATACTCCTCTAATATGGGTGCAAGAACGAAGTCCGGAAAAGTGAAGCATCTCAATTGAGGGTCATAGAATTGTAGCAAGGCATACAACCCATTCAACTCATACACCGAAGGCTCTGTTCCAACACAATCACAACACTGCTCTGATAACACAACCCTGAAGAGGACCAATAAATATGCCCTGCCGAGAACAAGCACATCTCTGATGATAAGAACCCTCTGAGCCCAACAACATTGATTCACTGTCAAGAAAACCAGGTAGTCTGAAGGTTAAGATTTTCCTGCAATAACCCGACCCCGCTCCCAGGTATGGACCTAATCACAGACAAGGTATGGCATCCTATGCGTTTCCTAGCGTCACAGACTTTCAAGAAACGATGATACGATACCCAGAAGGTGTGGCATCATCATCTCTTGAAGTGGCCTCACTCAGCTGAGTCACAATGATCGGTCCCAGAGTCGACAATCCTCCAAACCAACAACCCCTCAAGCCCAAAGGGCCGGAAAAGAAGTCACCGGAGAATCTCCTCTGAGCGTGGATTTTGTGAGACACTAGTACCTGCAAAGCAAGCACGCGCCCACTACTTTCCATAACTAATGCTAGGTATACACTCAAGCCTGAGTCTGGCTTATCACTCATCAGAGCCCCTTCCCACAACAGCACAATAATGATATCATACTGAAAATAAAATGCGGAAAGTAAAATGCGATAAATAAAACCCAACAGGTAAACACGCAAGCGCTAGGATTGACTCGCACAGGGGATGGGAAATGGTCCCAGCATAGGGGATGGGAAAAGTCCCCAGCAGCTATAAAGGTCCCCAGCAGAGTCGCCAGCTGTCGCTACTGCGAAAATAAGGTGCCGACAAAATAGAAGATTCGCCACCTTTCATTATTTATCCCTCAGAAAGGGAAAGGAAACGATCCAAAAAACCTGACAAAAAGGTATAAGACAAAGTCATCGCAACCAATATCTGGATTCGGGAGTCGGTTACGCAAGGGGAAGGTATTAACACCCCTCACGTCCATCGTACTCGATGGGATCATGCTTGTTGTGTTTCTCTAACGGGTTGATTAATCTATCTACGCAAAAGGGTCGATCTGAAAAGAAAAGAAAATGACTCGGCAGAACACAACAGTTCTATGCCTACGTATTCCCGTCTGGAACGAGAAATCAGAGTCAACGTAGTTCGCCTAACTATGGTGAAAAGAGCGGGAAGGTTGCTCGCCGAGATATCGCATCTTGTGCCTACGTACCTTCACACGGCGTGAAAGATCAGAGAAAACTTAGTTCGGGACAACAAGAGACACAGGCTTGTTCAACTGTTTTTTATCCGAGTAGGGTTAACAGACGGTTCCAGCAGTTTGGTGTATGTAGCTCGCTCGACGGAGACTTAGGCGTTTACCGTTTGCGGTAGAACCGGGAGTTAACATAACTCTCCTTATAAAAAGGATTTCCAGGGATTAAAGGTCCAAGAGGACAAAAAGATGTTTGATCTTTATTTTCTATTTTTTAGAGAAGAACTGTTTTTTATGGATGTTTGCAACTGATATCGCACTAGAGACTATGACCTGAGAGTGAATGCGTCGCATGTCACCTAAAGGGTTCCATACTAAACATCCAGACTGTTGGAAAGAAACTCTCCAACAACCCTTTCTCAAGTAGCTTAAGGCTCGTAGCGTACGACATCAATTAACCTTTATTATTGTATCTTGATTTGTTTGAAGATGAGAAGAGAAAGGACGCACTAAAGGGGAACTGATCCAATCCTAAACTTGTCATGCAAAATTGATCCTATGGTTGAGGTTAGGATGGAGCTAACTAATGTTATCATGCATGGTTAGAACCCTAATGTCTGTCATAACTTCTCTTGAACAAGAGAAGTCAGAGTTCCTAGGGGAACATGGCAAAGGAAAGCAACAACAAAAGAAATAACTGTAAATAAATAACTGTAAGTAAATTGCATGCAATAGAACAAACAAGCAGAAGGAGCCAAGCTCAACTTCTAGAGCAAGCAAGCCCAAAGGCAACATACAAAGCACAGGCAAGGAGACAGACTCAACCATAAGCCAGCAAACAAAGCCAATCAATAACAGTCAAGCAGAGGGAGCCTGACTCAACCTCTAAATGTAGACAAGCAAGGGGAGGAAAGCTCACCCTTTAGGATGCTCTTAGGCCTAGAATCATCTACATGAGGCCTAGTCTAATGCAGCACACAAAGTAGTCACACAAGCAACAGTCAAGCAATCAGAAAATACAACAGACAAAACAGCAGACAAACAGCTCAACAGCAAAGCAGACTAACAGCAAAACAAACTAACAGTCTGCAAACAACTTCATGTCCAAGCCATCTTCAAGAGAAGGAAAGGAAAGCTCCAACTTCAAGCTCCAACAAGAGAGAAGAAAGTTAACCTCAAGATTATTGATTGATGATGGGAAGCATGATGGATACCAAGGGAATCCATCATGGCACTCAACTATACATCAGAGATAGGCATCCTCAAAGGTTCTACCTCTTGTGATATGCCACCATCCTTCCAAAGGAAAGATGAGGCTCCCACATAGGGACCTTGAATCATGGGATGAGAATGGAAAGCAATCAAGGCAATCCATGTTTATTTGAAGAAAGAGAAAACAAACTAAGCTCTTCCTAAACCCTAATTGAATAAGCTACAAGCAAGCTACTAAGAGAAGGTCTAAACACCAAATCAAGCACTACAATCAAGCTAAAGAAACCTCAAGATGCCTAATGAACCACCACAAGAGATTTAGAAGCTTATTTGCACTAAAATCCACCTTTGAGATTCAACTAGGGGAAAAGCTACACTAGAAGCACCCTAATCAACACCTTAAATGTTAAATCTACTTAAAATCCTAAAACACCTTCTAAAATTCTACCAAATTTTTTAAGGGATCCTAAGCATGTTATTGATCTATGGGCAAAGGATCAGAGCCTTAATTTAAAGGGAAGGCACCTAAAGAAGTCCTAAAACCCAAAGAGGTCAAAAGAAACCCTACAAATGGGAGGTCAAGGGAACTAGTCCTAAACAGAACCTAATGTTATCTAAAAAAATCTGAATTGAATCCTAGGGGATCATGCATCTCTAATCTACCAGCAAGCCAAAATTCAGCCCTAAATTCTATACCAAACAGCCAATCAAAATTCAGCAAAAACATGAGAAAATCAGCCAAAATTAAAGAAATAAAGAAAATGCAAAAAATCAAATTAAATTGAAAATTGCATGAAAATGAAATGTAACAGCACCAAAAAATCAGAAATTAAATCTAGATTATCCACATATTTTTATTTTATTTTTCTGATCAAAAATGGAATTATTATGAATTAATCATGAAACAAACAATTAAAATAAAAAGAAAATGAATAAAAAAACAATAAAAGCTGAGAATTAAATCAGGGCGTTGGATCAAGTGACTTTGTCAAAGCATCTGAAGGACCACAGGCTACCAGCGCATTAATGATGCGTAGCGTTTTGGCTGGTCAAAATTCAATTCTGAGGACAAATCACAAGCGTACGATGGGGTTACTTTGTCAAATATTTCCACAGATCCAAGGGTCCTTGTGCATCATCTCCATTTGAACTGGACTTGGAGGGAAGAACCTTAGGTGAACCAGACGGTGGCTCCGGTGGCTGAGCCACCGTCTTCTCCAGCAAGCCAAAAGTTACAGGTCAAGGAAACTAGGCAAATCTTATATGGATCTCTCTTTTTTTTCACGCTGATTCCAAATATCACATTCATTTCTCCTAAATCCTCCTAGAATTCAAAACACGATAGAAATCCTAAAATGCACCAAGTTCTGAAATCTCATCAATCCTTCAATTGAAACCAAAGATCTTCTACTTATACTTCACAGATCATCATAAGCTATCTAGATCATGTTAAAACCTCAAGAACAGGCCAATTTGCATCCAAACAGAAATCATGTTGCATCTTAATTTGTCTCTAAACCTCCAAATTTTGATCCAGAATCCATCTAATCATCTT
The DNA here is from genome assembly GCA_963859935.3 of Lathyrus sativus. NCBI lineage: Eukaryota > Viridiplantae > Streptophyta > Magnoliopsida > Fabales > Fabaceae > Lathyrus > Lathyrus sativus. The sequence goes on along the minus strand of CAWUDS030004970.1, from coordinate 4,573 downwards.
CCTAAACCTTAACCTCATTCTAAAACATGCTAGATCATCATGAATCTACAGCAATTTTGAAAGTTACATACCTAAGTTGCAGCTTCAAATTGGAGCAGTTTGGGCACGATCCTTGGCTTCAAATTGTGCATAGACACTCTATGATTGATGCTGAAGATGATTGGATCCTCAATTTTCCTTGAATCACTCTTGAAAACAAAACACGATTTTCACTTGCTCCCTTGAAATTCAACTTGCACTCTCTGGTTCTAGCACGAAATCAGCACCAAACTTGATCAAAACCACTTTCTAAACTTTATATAGAATGAGTTTGGGTGATTGGGAGGCCCAATCTAAGATATCCAAGTTTCACTTTTGCTTGAAAATTTCACCCATGGCTATGCACGATTTTGAGCTCAAAGCTTCTCCAAGAAGCTTCAAATGCAATGCTTATGGACTATGGAGAGAGTATGGATCAATTTGAGTCCTTAATTCCATCATAAGGCCAACCTTTGATGTGTTATTTATTTATGAAGTAACAAAGTGAAACACTATGAATTATGCCTCAAATGCATTTTCCACTATTGACATTGTGTTCAAAATGATTTTTCTGATTAAAATGAGCACACATTTGGTCTTGTTTGAACACCCATGAATTAATTTGAGTTTTTTTCACATAAATGCCTTTTAATTCCCCTTTTTTCAATCTCTTTCAAACCAAGTTCCACCTAAGCCAAATCAAAGCATCATGGATACATGGTTGACCAAAAAATTCCATTTTTAACAAGTTTTGTGTTGGACAAAACTTCATTTGAAGCTTGCGAGATAGTGAAAATGACCTATGATGCCAAATGACCTATAATCTCACTTTCCCAAAATACCCCTGACTTGTAAACCTCATAACTTCAGTTCTACAAATCAGATGGAAGACTTCTAGTACAATTTGGAAAGCTAAGATCAAGACCTACAACTTTCATGTTGGCCAAAAGTTGAGGAGAAACACCCTTCTAGGTAAAAAGTTCCTCGGAATTTGGTTGACTTTTGCAGACAAATTTCACATTCATCTGATGACCAGTAACTCGTCTGGATCATAACTTGAGTTCTATAAATCCAATGGAGGACTTCTAGTACTCAAATTAAATCTAGGAGCATGCTCTACAAGTTTCATGTTGGCCAAAAGTGGAGAAGAAACTTGTATCTTGAGATAAGTGGTCTTGAAGTTAGGCACCAAATAGGGGATTTTACCCTGAGAACCCTAGTTTAGCAACTCCTCACACTTTGAAATTTTCTTGGATTGATCTTGGAATATCACCTCATACATCTAAAAACCACTCTCCATGATCACAAAGACTTAGAATTGAGCTTTGACCCTCTTCAATTACACAGTTGACTTAGGGTTACTCAGAAGAAAACCCTAATTGCAATACCCTCAACTGTGGCTCTTAACACTTAGCATAATGAGTTGACTGAGCTCCACCATGACCCTCAAGGAAATCCATGAGCTCTATCCATACTCTATCCATGACCAAGGCCCCACAACTCACTGATGGTCTTCAATTGGTCCTCAGATTAGGAGATGAATCCTACACAAGCAACCAAACTTCTCAAGAACACAACCCACTCTCTGATGACTTGGGTGACGCCTCAAGCTTGAATAAGACCTCTAGATAGGATCCTCTTGATATAAACACACTTGATCCCCTGCACATATGAACAATGCTATGCTATGCAAATGTTAGATCAATGATATGCTAATGCAATGAAACAAAAGCCAAGTAAGAAAAGGTTAGGAAAATTTTGGAGTGCAACAACCAGACCTAGGTCAAATCACTAGTCCTTGTTAAGACTTTTGTAAAGCAAAAATAAGGGTTTAGGGTTTTAAGAGTTGTGTGCTTTTCTTATATTGTAAGTCACCCTTTGTATTAGTTTGATACATTATAGTAGACATTGTTTTTCATATTCAGAAACCTATAGGTAATTAATTGTATATTGTTCTTGGATGAAGCTTTTAAGCAAATTCAAGTATTAGTGTTAATCAAGAGTATCGACTGAAAATTATGTGAAAAGGTTGTCTTTCAATTGAACAATTTGATACAGTTACCAGAGGTTGTGACTATTAGATATCACTGAGGTGATTTAGAAATTGAGATGGGTTTCTCTTATCTAGATAGGTTTATAGGTAGAAGTTACATCGGGTAGGGAGTTAAGTGATAAGTTATTGGAGGTTATATACTTAGAATTAATACTACTAATAGTGAATTTATTCCTAGTTTGGTAGCCTCTAGATGTAGGTGTTGTTGTACACCAAACACGTTCATCATATCTTGGTGTTATTTATCATTCTACTATGCATAATTTAGTTTATACTTATACTCTAAAATATATGTTTTAACATATGTTGAAACATCTATTATGACTTTGAGATATCGGAATGTTCTTGTTCTGTCCTTGTTTAGTAAAGCAGAGATCAATGTCTCAACATTTCTTGGGACATATGGTATCTGTATACCAGAATTTCAATTGGTATCAGTGCGGGCATCTTGTTCTGTTTCTGGATGATTCAAGGGAAGATAATTTCTAGTCTTTTAAACAAGGAAGGAAATTGTATGATCAGACCATTCACTACTGTTGTGTTTAAGGGTATTGGAAGCTAGGATGATAGCTTTTTGAATCTAGCTTGACAACTATTGATGGTTGATTGATACTTCTATGAAGATTCTATTGCTGCTGCTGATAATGATGTTATTATTATGCATGGTGCCTTATAAGATGTTAAGACATCTTACTTGGCACTTGTTGAAAATGGTGTCATCCTCTATATATGTACAAGCCATCACTAGATGGGAGTAATATAAAGGAGAGAGCATTGTGATCTGGCTTCCACTGAAGGGTAATAGGAGAAAAAAGGTTGAGTTGAGGTCTTGTTTATCAAACTCATGATCTATGGATTTGGTAAACACTCTATGTCACGTTTAAAGTATTCCAAAATACTTGAGTTTTGTCTTAAGTCCACTCATAAAGGAACTTCTGTATGTGTTTGATAAATAGAGTTCAAAACAGAAGATCATCAAGAAGAAGTTCCACGGGTACTTATTTAAGAAGTGTGACATGAGAATTTCATACCATTGAAGAAAGACATGAACACTTTATTTTTTCTCCCAACCTTATAAGAGATTGTCTATGTTTGAGGGATTCCCTATCAGAATTCTTGGAAGGCAGTCTATCTGGAATAGAAAGAAGGAACAATATGGTTATTCAAATGTCAACACAATTGTACTAACATTCAACTAGGATGGAAATGGAGTAAAAACGGATCAATTTCAAATCATTCTTATAAGTGTGAAGACATTGGATCTTTGTGGAGAAATTTTTCCTACCGATCTTAAGCGAAACTACATGAGGTTTATAACTCTTGGAAAGTGATCCTAATTATCCAAGGATATTACTGGTTTGTTTTGAAGATGGTCTTCTAAGAAGATTTATGCTTTGAAGATTTCTTCCTATGTTGTAGCTAGAGTAAGAAAGGGTGTCAACTTGAAGAAATAAGAGTCTGTAAGGACTGAACAGTTGTAGAGGGCTCATCTAGTGAAGAGGTTTTTGGAAGATTAAGGAGGATATGGTTTTCCTAGCCTGAACAGCAAAGAGAACACTGAACTGTCAAGAGGTTATGTATCAAGAAGCAAGTTGAGTCCTGAATGTTAATCCTAATGTCTCAACATTGTAATCATTATCAGGATTCTCTAGCTAAAGGGGAGTCAAATAACATTTGGTGACTGAAGAATACAAAATTGGGATTTAAAATTAATTGCTATTTGTGGACTTAGCAAGTATTTAATTAATTATCCTTTTGCTCGATGTTCAAGAAAGATGATGTAAAAATTTCACACCAAAAGGTGCAGCTTCATACAGTTGCAAGAACTTAAGAACCTATTCTATGTATCTAATTTGTGTTGAAGAATGGATACAGTCGGTATCATCTGTGAAGTTCTCAAAAGGTCCTTATCTTATCCTTAAATGTAATCAAGGTGTGTAATTCTAGTAATGGCTTCAGAACCAATTTCAATGATCTGTTCATTGGAAAAGGAATTGATGTTCAACCAGATGTTGAAACATTATTCTAGAAAAGTGTGTGCAGAATCTTGTTGATCCAAGGAGTGAACTTCTTGTACAAAATAGTGATGTAGCATATGATCTGGATGCTAAACAAATGTGTGTTGATCAAAATTTTTGGGAATATCTTCAGATTGGACTTGAAGAGACATTTGGTTTGTAGTCTAGGAAGTCTTTGTCCAAGAAACTTGTCATGGATAGGTGTGCTGGTGGAAGTGAAGATTAACACATGATCATCTTGATGAACATTCCTTGGGTCTATTATTTCTGATCTAATCTCATAAGGGTGTAGAAGCTATGTTCGAGTATCACATATAGGAGTATATGTTCTAATTCCTAATGGAGGACTGTTAAAGGCATCTCAACCAGATTATATAGGTCAAAATCTAATATCTAGGATGTTTTCTCAGATATCTTGAAGACTCTTTTGCTCATAAGAAGCCAGATTTGTGTGAACCTGCTTGTGGATACTCTTTTCAAATAG
>CAWUDS030004968.1:0-46373 GCA_963859935.3 Lathyrus sativus | reverse complement strand
TAGTTAATTGTTATGATGGATATGCATATGCATATAATCATATTAGTATGTTGTGTGTGCAGCATTAGTGTGTCATTCACATTAGTCTTTTGATATAAATTTTAAAATCTGTTATGGATTGTAGTTAGATGAAAGCTGATAGATTAGGTCTGATGCATGAGAAAGTGTGAGTACGACTTTCCGTTAGATGTATATGATGTCAAAACTAGGATACTTTAGCATTTATGTATATTGGATGGTATATCATGAGTCTTAATGTGCATCTTTGCATTAGGAAGCATATCATCATTTTAAAAATAGTTTAGAAATGATTTAGAAAAGGTTTCATACATTAAAAATGATTTAAAAAAGGTTTCATACATTAAAAAAAGGTTTTTATGTTTTTATGTTTTTATGTGAAAAACGGGTCTATAGGTTGGCCTATACGAATTTCAGGTTAACTCATGTACCTCATTTTTAAAGCATGTTTTATGTGATGATTGCATAGGTTGGAACATGACCTTTATAGGTCGACTCATATGATTTTTAGGTCGACACATAGAAGATTTTTTTTCTATGTGTCGACACATCTGATTTTCAGGTTGACACACGTACTGCATTTTTAAAGCATGTAGGCTTTGTTAGATGCCCCGCCTCTACAGGTCGACACATAACCTGTACAGGTCGACACAGGACTTGTTCAGGTCAGTTCATGATTTACACAGGTCGACACATGCATCAAAAATCTTGAAATTTTGCATTGTTTTCCAAACCTGTTACATTCCTTTTTACTTCTAACTTGCACACACACACACACACACACACACATATATATACTTCATACATGCATAATTTTTTCAGTGATTTTGGTAAATAATAAACGAAACATGGAACATACAAAGAGTCTTTTTCATTTTTAACCTTGATTTTATACATACACACAAACAAAGTGCACATAATCATTCATTATTTGGGTGCCATCTAGAATCAAGTTGACAAGGTCCAATTTAGCTTGTGATATTGTAAATTGGGTTGAGATCTTTGGGGGGTTTCAAATAAGAAAATCAAGGTGAGGTTTTCCTTCAAGATCAAAATGGGGATTTGAAGGTTTTGGACAAGATTACGCATATTTGTATTCAGCCGAGTGAAGGCTTTAAAGATTTGTGGTTCTTGCAAAGGAGTAGCGTGAGACGGTGAATTAAATTGGTAAATATTGGGTTACAACAATTCTCAATTTGGATTCGTTTGAGTGAAGGCTTTGAAGAGTTGTGGTTCTTGTAAAGGAGTAGCGTGAGACGGTGAATCAAATTGGCAGTTGTTGGGTCACTTGATCAAGCTCAGGTCAATGAAAGAGAAAGTGTTAGGATCAACATTAAACATAGGGTTTCTAGGGTTGCATTGCTACATTTCTCTTATAGACTAAAATTTGCAAAGTAAGGTTAATTCCACTATCTTGATTCGAGTTCGAATTAAGGACATACATACTTATAGCGAGGCCGATTAGAGAACTGCCTAAATAAATCCTTGTGTACTCTCTCTCTCTCTCTCTCTCTCTCTCTCTCTATCTATCTCTTTTAATTTCATTTGCAAACTATTGAGTTCATCATTTGTGCGATTAATTTGTTTGGAAAATTCTTTTGAAATCCGTTTGAAAAACGTTTTTCCTAAATTGATAACAATCCTTTAGATTATGGTTGGAGTTTAAGATCAATAAAATTATACAAATTTCCAAACAAAACCGATTGCACACAAGGTGTTTGATAATTGTCTCATTGTATTTTTTTTTGTAATTTATCATTGGATATAGCATTGTTTGTTGAGTTTCCTTCAAGATATTGTGATTGAAACATATTGGTTGAATAACTTATCATTCTCTTTGATTAGTTTTCATATACGCATATCCGAACTTTTCGATAGCGGTTCGATTTAGATGAATTGATTCAATTCACTTCAGCTAGCCATTTTTTATTTATAAAAATAGTTTTTGTAAAGAAACTTTTATTGGGGATCTATTCACTCCCCCTCTAGATAAGTCACCTTCACCTAACAAGTGATATCACGAGCTCTAATTAATTATGTGCTTCAATATTCGCTTCTTAGAAAATGGCTACCAAACCTAAAGGGACGTACAATAGAGCGCCTATTTTTATTGGTGAAAACTAAGGCTATTGAAAAGCTTGTATGCATATCCATATGGACTTAGTTGATTAGGGTGTATGAGATGCCATCATCAACGGTCCTAATCAAATTACAATGACCCATGGTGAAGGTGTCATCGTGCTAAAACCGGAAGCACAATGGGATGATAATGATAAGAAATTGTGGTCACATGGTTGGAAGGCTTAAAGTATTCTCATATCTGCACTTGGTGTTAATGAATATCATTGTGTCTCTCATTGTGAAACTGCCAAAGCTATGTGGGATGCATTAGAAGTTTCCCATTAGGGAACTAATGAGGTAGAACAAGTTATGATCACTACCTTAAATCAATAGTTTGAACTATTTCACATGAAGCATGGTGAAACCATCGCCGACATGCAAAAGAGGTTCATACATATTATATCACTTGAAGGCTCTAGGTAATCTTATTTCCAATGATATTTCTACTAATAAAGTTTTGAGGTGTCTTAATAGGGAATGGCAACCCAAGTTCACCGCGATCAAAGAGGTGAATGATCTTAAAACACTTGATCTCACAACTTTATTTGGCAAACTAGAAGAACATGAGCAAGAACTCACTTGCTTGGAAAAATATGAGAAAAAGCTTAAGAATAAGATAAAGGAGAAAGGAAAGGATGGGGAGGTAGAAAAGAAGTTTGTTGCTCTAAAAACTTCAAGTTCAAGGTCCTCAAACAATGAGCAAAGTGATTGTGAAACACGAGATAACAAGAATTCTGATGATGAAGATATGGGGATGTTTGTCAAAAGGTACAAAAGGTATATAAGAAAAATGGATTCAAGCACTCTGATAGAAACAAATCAAATTTTTAAGGCTATCTAACTCCTCAAAGTAAGATGAGAATAAGAAAGGTAAACTTAAAAAGCTTATGCTACAACTATGGAGAAGTTGGTCATTATAGATCGGATTGTCCTATGATCAAGAAAGAAAGACAAAGTGAAAGGTCCTCATAAGAAATCTACCAAGTCTAAAAGAGCATATGATTCTTGGGAGAGTGAAAAAGATTCTTCAAGCAATGAAAGCTCAATTTCAAGTGTCGAATTAGCCTAGATTTTCTACATGGAAACAAAAAGAAGAAAAATGTAAGTCTTTCTAAGCTTGAATCTATTAATGAATTATCTTATTCTGAACTACAAAAAGCTTTTGATAATCTACATAGAGAAGTCGTAGGTGCTTTTAAAAATTTAACTTCACAATAAAGAATCTTTTCACACTTAGAAGCTAAAGTTTTAGAAATTGAAAAGAAGACGGAAGCTCTTAAGCAAACTATGGTAGATATTCAAAAGGACAAGAGTGAGGATGAAAAACCTTCATGGTTTGGTTGTGAATCTTGTCACAATTAACAAAAGGAGGTAAATACTCTTCAATTTAAATTGAACAAAGCATTACAACCAAATACTGCATTTGCTATTGATCCATCAAAGTTTAAACGGTCATTGAACCCTTCATATAAAAAGCATAAATTTGTTCAAAAGGAGTCAAATAGAAAAAGTACATCTCATTGCAACTTATCATATCACTATTGTTGCAAGAAAGGCCATACTATTGGAAAATGAAAGTTTAGTATACCTCTTGCCCCTAAAGGTGCTTTTCAATGATTGCCCAAATGTAACCAAAGTTTCGCTAATCCTCAAGGACCAAGTGAAGATTGGGTACCTAGCCCTTTTTTTTTATCTTGCAGGATAAATGTCTTGGATCTATGAAGAGAGTATGGGATCTTTTCCGTGGATGCTCAAGACTTGATACGGGTGACATCTCCTTATTTCATTGACTTTGTGGCAAGGAAGAAGGGTCGTGTGACCAAAGAAGATCAACAACTAGTATTCTTTAATTGGTAAAAGCGTGTTCATTACTATTAATATTTTATCTGAGAAATATCAAGATAAGTGTTTATTTTCATGATGTAGGTATATCTTTACAAGACATTCTCAAAGAAACCAAAAAAGGAATTAATCAACCTTTAGTAGTGGAACGTGAGAAAGAAGAAGATAACAATTGTGAAAAAGAGAAGGTTGAAAGTCTAACTGTAGTGGACGATCCTCCTTTGGCTTGGAGAACCTCCAATGATAATCAAATTAACAACATTCTTAGGGACATTACAAATCACACTATTGATTACTTAAACAAAGATGAAAATGTTAAGAATGTTGATGTCAAAAGGGTTTATGGCACACTTTACATTTTTTCCAACTTTCATTCGAGAGTTTCTTGTAGAATGTATTATGCATCCTCCGTCATTCGTACGGTGAGGTAATATAGCTTCAATTTTTGCTTTGTAAGTAAGTCCTTATTTTTACTTGTTTATTTTTTAAAGGTATATGATATACTTAGAGTATGATACATGTTATAAGTGTTCATTTCCAAATATTTCAATTGATAACCATGGTGTGTTTCAATTTACATGTCTTTAGCAACCTCATATTAATATCTTCACATGTATTCTATATTGTTAACATTGTATGCTTGCTCCAAAGAGTTCAAGTTTGTGTCGATAATGTTGCACCTCGAAAATTAAAAACAATCGAGAACACGACCCTCGCGCGAAAGGCGTGAAAATGCGGTTCGACAGAGTCGCCATCGAACTTTATTTATCCCAAAAAGATGGGAAAGGAAAATATCGAGAAAACCTTTTAAAAGAGATAAGAACACGATTGTCACAACCATGTTCTGGGTTCGGGAGTCGTTTACGCAAGGGGAAGGTATTAACACCCCTCACGTCTGTTGTACTTAACGGGAACCTCTTAGTTCGATTTGCGATGGGCGTTACCTAAGCTTGTTTGTTTTCTTCTCAATGATAAATGTGAAACGATACGATAAAAGGATAACGATGCTAAGGGGAAAATGGATGGTTTAGGTTAGGGTGCTCGGCAAGGATTGGGGCCCTTGTGCCTACGTATGCTCATTTGAACGAGAATGAGAAATCATAGCTTTCATAGTTCGACTACAGGAAAGGTTAGAGGGAAAACGGAAGATGGATAAAAGGTAGCTCGCCAAGATCATCACAATCTTGTGCCTACATATCTTTATTCAGATGAGAATAAAGAATCAGAGCGTCCATAGTTCGTGGAGACGACCACGAAAAGGTTGACTAAAAATGATGGAAAACGAAGAAGTGTGAAAATATGGAAAAAGAAAAAGGTAGCTCGCCAAGACCATCGTAATCTTGTGTCTACGTATCTTACATTCAGACGATAATGAAGAATCAGAGCGTCCGTAGTTCATGGAGACGACCACGAAAAGAGAGGGGGTTGAATTGTATGAGGTTTAATTAAGAAACAAAATATTGACTGACAAACAACCTAAGGGGCGTGCCTCGAGAGCTGTCACTAAAGAATCCAAGGAATGCGAGATTCCAAAAACTCAGTTCTTTCGGGAGTTAATTGAAAAAATGCTTGAGGAAAGGTTGAACATTTTAGAGTTGAAAGAATGACTGAATAACAACCAAAGGGCATGCCTCAAGATCCATTCATTCGAATATCCAAGGAATGCTAGACTCCAAGAATATTCTTCTTTCGCAAGTTGATTAAAAAAATGTTTGAATAAGAATTGCGTGTTTTGAAACAAAACAGTGAATGAACGAAAACCCAAAGCGTGCGTCTCAAGAGTCATTCATTCGAAGTTCCAAGGAATGCTAGACTCCAAGAATCTTCTTCATTTTTTATTTTTTTAAGAAAGCGTTTGAATAAAATACCGCTTGACATTGGATCAAGGGTTTGATTATATTAACGTGCAACGAAGATTGAAAAGAGGTTGATTTGAAAATGGCTCGATGAAGAGTCGAGGGTTTGGTTGAAAATATGTGAGAATCGATACTAGTCCCTAGAGGTGCTCCTAATGACGAAACCACGATGAAATGTGTGAGTGTGTGCAATAGGTTGATGGTGAATGCCTTCGAAAATGGCTCGATAACGAATCGATAATTAGTTTGAAAATGGTTTAGTCTAAGCTAGTCCCTAGGGGTGTTCCTAGAATACAAACCACAATCAAAGCAAATGTGAATATGTACATCGGAATAGGAGCGGGGTACATGTAAGTTACATAGGATTGCACAAAATAAAAGGGTTCACTATAAGGTAGCCCAAGAGGAAGTCGTATGTGTGTGGGGTGCCCTAAACTAAGCCTTGAGTAAGAGTTAGACAAAAGCTCCAAGTTAGGGTTTCTGTATACAATCCAAATCCCGTTGATCGGAAAAGTAACCACAGTCCACCAATTTAGGCTTTTAGGTTTCGAAATTTTTATTGTGTTTTCAAAGAGTGTGAACAAGATATGAACAAGATGAATATGAATAAAATGGCAAGATATATAACAATATAATCAAGATAATATTCACAATAGTATAATCAAGATAATATTAACAAGTATATGAACAATGATAATAAAATTAAGATATATTGACGGAAATATAAATCAAAAATATATTGACTGAAATTAAAGTTAGTTGTCAGTATTTATTGAATAAATCAAGTCGAAATGTAGCGCTAAACCGTTGTAGCTTGATCTATGATGAAGATCAAGCTATAGGAGGTTGTACAAGTTAATATTCGTGCTAAAAACACGATGGAGAAATGATATTGAGGATCATTTTCCAAAGTAATCGTGTCACACAAAAAGAAAAGGTGGCAGTCTCGTCTTAATCACAAACTTATGTTAATTAATCGAGAGTAACCTATCGCGATCCCAAAGTATAGAAAATGATCTCAATTATCACTCACTACAGATTTGAAATAATGAAGGTTAAACAACCTCAATAGTCGACATTCGCGATTTTAAAGACCTCATTGACCAAAAATGGAACCAAAGAGAAAATAAAAGAAGTTAATATGAAATGAAATAGAAGTAAGAAAAGAAAATAGTCTAATCTTAATCATGGATTTTCATAGATGAATCGACAATCCATGACTATTTAGATGTTCATTGACGAATAGTTGAAATAAAATCGAAAGTGAAAAGGAAATGAAAAAAAAAGTAGTGGAAATGATAAATCAAGAATCATAAATCAAGAAGAAATTACAAAATATATATTTTTAAATGTTTAGAAAAAATAGAAAAGAAAAGAAAATACATAAAAAAAGGGGGGGAATTAAATAAAATGAAGATCTAAATGTACATATGTGAATCAAGGTGGTGTGTGGTTGAAAAACTAACATGGGCCTTGCAATACCCATCAAACACCCAATGAAATGGCACGAAAACCATTAGATCAAAGGGAAGGGCACGGTTGGTGAATCATGAAGTGCAGATGTGAGGTTAAGAAATTGAAACGGGCTTTGTAAAGTCCAAAAGGCACATAAAGGAACCATTATCCTTAACCAAAATCAAGTTACATAAAACCAAGGTCACACTTCATCTTTGAAACAACATCATCAGAAAATATAACAAAATAATAATAAATGAAAAAAAAAGCAGATCAACATTAGCGAAAAACAACTTGACAGGAAAATGAAAGTTATAGTAATTCATCAAATCGTATTTCTCAACCTTTCCGCCGCCTAACTCAATCTCCCTTGTCTCTCGCTTCGTATCTGTTTCTCTCGCTCGATTCAAGTTTGTTTGGTCTTTTTTTATTTGTTTCACTCTAATCAGGTTTGGTTCGCATTGCTTTGCTTTTGTGTTCATTTTAATCTCTCATTCTCCTCATCTTCTGATCCGGTCTAGGTTATGGTGTATTTGTGGGTTGTTGTTGATTTATGGTTTTAAGAGGGTTTGAGGGATTGTATTGATTTATGTTTATGAAGGAAGGTTTGAGAGGTACGGAAGGATGTGGGGTTGCGGATTAGAGGAAGAAGAAGGTTTGAACGATTTGAAGGAAAGTTGAGCAGAGTAACCATGGTTCACAGGACTTCCTCAAAGGATGTAAAGATAAGGTTGTTATATAGAGTGAATTGGGGGCAGAATTTGGAAAAAATTGTGTGAAACTGTTGACGTGTTCATACGGATTAAATTGGTGTGCATGGAATTCGCGTTGCGTAGCTGAAGACGTTGTGTTGTGTTGTAAAAATTATGCAAGTTGTTATGGGATGTTGCTGAAGGTTGTGTTGTTTTTGTTGATTTTGTTTACCAAGTGGTGTGATGTGGTGTTTGGAAGAAAAAAGAAGATTGTCGTTGTGGTGAATCATGAGAAGTCATGTTGCGTTTGGGAATTTACTGGGGTAATACTCGATCATTTGGATGCAGGTCATTTATGAGGTTCGTTATGCTTGCGTGTGGGTTCCCGAAACTTTATTTGTGCATGCAACATTAAACTTTCATTTTTTTTTGTCTTACCGATCTGAACCACTTTGCTGGGTGTAATGGTAAAGTGTGTGTAATGGTGCATTTCTTGTTTTGAACTTCATGGTTCTTGACTGATGGAATGGCTTGTGAGGCTTGTAGCTTCCTCTTTTTTTTTTTTTTGCAAATTATTGTAAATGATGGGCTTAAGTGAATTCTCTAATGTTCCCTTTTGTAATTTGAACAATGAACCTTGTAATTGGAGATGGGGCCTTACATATATTTTTCCCACTTCATAACCCTTAATATTTTTGTAGGATTTTGTAATGAATGGGCCTATGGACTTATTGCTTTTTGAACCCTTGAATATTGATACCAAAAATCAAGAAATTTAAATCCTTAAATTAATTCTTAAAAAATAAATCAATCCTGAATCTTTTCTTGAAATGAATAAAGAATTAATTCCATGCTGCACAATCCTAATCACTCTTAGAAAGACTTTGGACATCACTTGATCAAATGAAAATTCAACATGAGTCCTTGTGCACTTGAAAGCTCATTGACAATATCATGACACAAATTATCATACTTTGAGGAATTGATCCCAAATGAATCGATTTTGAATACATAGCCACTTGAATCATGGACTAAATGAACAAGCCTTGAAATTAACATCATGACTCAGTGCATAAAACCCTAACTGATCCCTAAACATTCACCACTTGAATCAATCATACCCAGGCCTTGATCTTAAAACAAACTGCTCTAACCAAGATTAGGTCAGACCTGACTGATCCTCATCCACCACTGAGCCCACACACTCATACTGATAAACCTTAAATGAATCTCAATTAAATTCATCTCAACCATGTGATACCATAAGCAAGCAGAAGCAACATATTTTTTTGATTTTTGGAATAATGGTTAGTTGGCTAAATGTACAGATGAGTGTTATACCTGTAGGACAAATTTGGGGTATGACGTATGCCCTTATCTAATTAGCTTGAACCTTGTAAGATGAACTGCTATTGTGTTCATTCTTTCAACGTAAAAGTCAATTAGATATGAAGAAGACCACAAATTTGTCCGAACAGAAAGAAAATGCTTAAGAGGTGAAATAATAGATCAATGTCGACCCTCAAGTAAACACTGAGTAACTTGCAAAGGTCATTATCACCAAAAGGATGATAACAGAGGTAATCTGACACCAAAAGGATGACAAACCTATCTCCAAAAGGATGATAGTGAACTCACGCACACAAACCCGACACCAAAAGGATGACAGGTCTGTCACCAAAAGGATGATAAAACACATGCACACCATCCCAACACCAAAATGATGACGAGTCTATCACCAAAACAATGATAGTTAACACACCTCCGACACCAAAAGGATGATGGAGAACACACACACAATCTAGCACCAAAAGGATGACAGTCCTATCACCAAAAGGATGATAATTAACACACCTCCGACACCAAAAGGATGTCATATTTATCACCAAAAGGATGATAGAGTACACATGCACACAATCCCGACACCAAAAGGATGACGGGTATATAACCAAAAGGATGATAGAGAACATACACACACAATATCTGGCACCAAAAATATGACAAACCTATCACAAAAAGGATGATAGTTAACACACCTCCGACACCAAAAGGATGACAGATCTATCACCAAAAGGATGATAGAGAATCCACACAGAATCTGGCACCAAAAGGATGACAGACCTATCACCAAAAATATGATAGTTAACACATCTCTGACACCAAAAGGATGAAGGTTCTATCACCAAAAGGATGATAGGACACACATGCACACCATTCTGACACCAAAAGGATGCATGTCAAGTTGGATTAATAAGGTTTGGCTATCACCAAAAGGATGATAGTAAGGCAATTGACGAAAGGTCAAGTTTGCTGGAGATAAGATAAGTGAAGCTTATTTGAGACATCAACAAAAGGTTGAAGTAAATAAGTCACTGAGGAACACCATCCTTGTTAACAAAAGGTTGAAAGGAGTCAACTCACTAGGGAACTGTCGCAACTGCGAAAAACACCCGGCAGAAAACAGAAGAGTTGCCATTTTTAGTTATTTATCCCAAAGAGAGGGAAAGGAAACAATCGGAAAAACGTAACGAAAAAGGGAAAGACAAGGTCATCGCAACCAAGTCTGGATTCGGGAGTCAGTTACGCAAGGGGAAGGTATGAGCACCCCTCACGTTCGTCGTACTCGACGGGATCCACGCATTGTTGTCTATCTAAAAGGGTGATCAATCTATCTAGCTAAGGGCAAGGTACAAAAGAAAAAGAAAAGGAGACTCGGTAGAGCATCGCCGCTCTGTGCCTACGTATTCCCTCGTGCAATGGGAAAGTCAGAGTCAACATAGTTCGGCTAACTACGGGTGAAAGGGGGGAAGGTTGCTCGCCAAGACGTCGAGTCTTGTGCCTGCGTACTTTCATTTGGTATGAAAGATCAGAGCAAACGTAGTTCGGGCTAAAAAGATCACAGATTGGTTCAAAAGTTTTAGGCCCGAGTAGGGTTAACAAGTAGTTCTAGCAGTTGGTGTATGCAGCTCAACCATTGGAGACTTAGGCGTTACCGTTTGCGGTAGAACTAAAAGTTAACAACAATCTTTTATCTGAAAAGATTTTCCTGATTAAAATCCTGAAGGATGAAAAACGTTTGAAGTGTTTTTGTGTTTTTTAGAGAAGAAATGTTTTGAACTTGATTTGTAACTCATGTTGCACTAAAGACTATGACTCAGGAGCGAATGCGTCGCATATCGTCCAAAGGACATATACTAACATTCTAGACAATTAAGAGGCAACCACCCAATCATCATTTCCCAAGTAGCTTAAGGCTCGTAGCGTACAACACTTGTCATTCTTTATTAGATGTTTTATGAGTGTTTGAAGATGAGAAGAGAAGAAAAGACCACTAATAGGAGACTAATTCAATCCTAAAAGTTGTCATGCAAGGTGGACTTAGAGTTGGGATACAAGAAGGAACTACCTAATGTTATCATGCATGGTTAAGCAACTAATGTCTATCATAACCTCAAGAGGTTAGAGAACTTATGGGGAGTATAGCAAAGAAAAGAAAAAGAAGGAGAAAGAACATGAAAATGCAAACATGCAAACATAGGATGCACAAGTAGAATGAAAGTGGGAGGAAAATAGTGTGGGGAAGTAGCCTCCACAAACTCATCTCAACCAAGCATGCATATGAGAAATGCAAAGAAGAAAGAAGAAGAATAAATGCACAAGATAGGATCAAACAACCAAAGGAAACCACACAAAAAGTGCACCAAGAGTGGGATGAAATGACCTAAGTCAAACAACATCAACCACAAGTGCCAAAAGCCAAATCAAATGAAAGGTAAAGCAAGCCTAAAATAAAGTGAGGATGGGAGGCTATATGAGGACAACAAGGACCTCATAATATGCACTTAACCATAAGCATCACAAACAAAGTGCAAAAGAAGCACAAAGGAGTCCTCAAGGATTCATCATTTTAGGTATACTTCAAGTACCTCCTCAGGAGGGCCTAAGATGCCTTAAATGAGACTCCAAAGTCATGGGGCATAAGAGGAGATAAGATAAGAGAGACCAAGAGAAAAAGAAAACACATCCAAAGAGAAAGCAAGCATAAACACCAAGGGATGCAAGCAAAGCACACATGGAAACCCTAATTGAAAACTCAAAAGAAAACAGCTAAATGAGCAAGCAAAACATAATGTCATGACCTAAAAATGAGCAAACATCATCCTTAACATGCTAGAAACATGAATCAAAAGGCATTGAGGGCTCAAAGGATCCATAAATGTCATCTCCAAGGTAAACTAGGTCAATGTGTATGTATGAACCTCCCTTTGGGGTAACTTGACTTGCAAGTCACCTCAAAATTAGGAAAATGATTCAAAAATAACCAAATAAAATTCACAAAAGTCCATAAACATGTTGGAAAACAGAAGCCAAGAAATCACAATCAAAATCAATTCACAACACCACCAAAGAAATTGATTCACAAGGGTGTTCCATTGTGAATGAGGATTGTCGAGGGTCAAATGAAATGCAACAAAAGTCAACCCAAAAGTCAACCAAACAGGGGAAAATGGTCCTAAAAAATTCATTAACTCATCATGGATATGAGGATGAATTTTTAGTCATTGGATCAAAAAGATATGGAAGAAACAAAACAAAAACAAACACATGTCAAGATTTAACTCAAACAAAACACTTCCAATGTTTAATTCCATTTTTAATTGAAAATAAAACTAAAAATAAAATAAAAATTTTCTAAAAGTAATAGACATCTCAAAGTGTCCAGATACTATTTTTGTGGAATTTTTGGTTCATTGGAAGTATTTTTAAATGAATTAAATCTGAACATCACAAAACAAAAATAAAAAGAAAAAAAGGATTGAAATAAACAAGACAGCGGTGTAGATAGCAAAGCTAACGCGTGCAAAAGCCAACCGGGCTTAAACAGGGGGTGTCAGTAGCATGGAAAAGCCCAAGTCCAATATGTAAATTAATGAAACGCACAGCTTCACATGATCGTGTGTGGTGAGTCAAACTAGGTGTACCATAGGTCTTAATCTGGACCGTGAAAACGAAAGTAAGCACATCCAATGCACATCAGCACGCCACGTAATAAAAAACAATTCAAATATCCACAAAAAAATAGACGGCGGCCAGAGCTTCCTCTGGTCGTCTTCTTCATTCAAACGACCACCGTGAACAGTAACAACCACACAGGTTGAGAAAAAATGAAACAAACTCAACAAATG
The DNA here is from genome assembly GCA_963859935.3 of Lathyrus sativus. Taxonomy (NCBI): domain Eukaryota; kingdom Viridiplantae; phylum Streptophyta; class Magnoliopsida; order Fabales; family Fabaceae; genus Lathyrus; species Lathyrus sativus. Next base: position 33,203 of record CAWUDS030004968.1, on the reverse strand, counting down.
TTACGTCCAAACTCATCTACATTTCATGTAGATTCCATATCCAACAATATATAAGCATAAAAACTCAAGATAAAGCCAAATCGAAGCTAACAAGTTTTGAGCATTTACCAACAATCATCATAAACAGCAACCAAACTATACCAGAATCCAACTACACAACTCATAGGTCACAAATACATGAAAATGGCGTGTAAACATGGCGTAAACAAAGAGCAATTTGGATTGAAAAAATACCTAGTGGAGAGCTTCCACTGAGCCTTGTTCTTTGATGAAGCTTAGAGAAAACCAACAAGAATCGTTCCACAATCCTCAAGGGAGCTTTAGATGAGCTTAATTCCTCTTGAAACTTGATGAAATGCCAAAAACGAATTTCACTTTTTCTTCACCTTCACCAAGTGTGTTCTTGAGCAATTCTCCACCAAAATTCGTTTTGATGACTTGTGAATCATCCTGAAGTTAAATATGATGGATATTGATCACTTTGAAGCCCAATTACAGCTTGTTTAGCCCAATTGGAAATCCAAAAAAATTGCACATGGAGCCTCTAAAATGCACACGAATGGAGTTGTTAGGCTTGGAAATTTACTCATTCAGCTTGCTGGTAGTGTGAATTGATCAAGTGGCCAAGAATTGCTCCTCAATTTTGATCCTATGGTTGAATTTGATCATGTAACTTAAGCTTGAAGTAACATATGGAATGTCATGATTTTGAACCTAAACTTACAATTCTGAAAATGCCATTGTGTTTAGAATGTGATTTGCACTCAAAATATTCACAAACTTGCACAAAATTGGCCCAATATGATTTAATTTGATTTTCTCCTTTTAATGCCTTTTTTATGAAATTTCTTCCATCAATCCTTCAATCCAAGCTTCAACTATGACATAAGATGGTTTGGTAATGAAATTTACCCCAGTAGGAGCAAGTTTCATGTTGAGAAATATTTCATTTGAAGTGTGCAAGATAGTGAAATGGACCTATAATGAAAATGACATGTAATCTTACTTTCCCAAAATACCCCTGCCTTGCAAGCCTCATAACTTGAGTTCTACAAATCAGATGAAGGACTTCTAGTACTATTTGGAAAGCTAAGATCATGAGGAACAACTTTCATGTTTGGGTCAAAGTGAGGAGAAACGTCCTTCTAAGTCAAAAATGTCTTAGAAGTTGGTTGACTTTTGTTGACCAAAATCACATTCATTTGAGGACCTGTAACTTGTCAGCATCATAACTTGAGTTCTAGAAATCAGATGAAATACTTCTACTACTCAAAATAAATCTAGAAACATGCTCTACAAGTTTCATGTTGGGGTCAAGATGAGATGAGACTTGTATCTTGAGATAGGTGGTCTTGAAGTTGGGCACTAAACAGGGGATTTTACACTGAGAACCCTAATTTAGTAACTTCTCACACTCTCGATTCTTCTTGATTTGATCTTGAAATGATATATTAGGCATCTCAACATAATATTCCATGATCACAAAGACTTGGAATTGAGTCTTAATCTCCTTCAATTTCACAATTGACTGAGGGTTGACCAGATAAAAACCCTAGATGCACCACTCTTGACTGTGGCCTCTTCCACATGACACAACAACTTGAAAAAACTCCAATATGGCTCTCAAAGCCTTCAATGAGATTTCTCAAAATCCCATATCCATAATCATGAATTCACAATCCTCTGATGATCTTCAACTGGCCTCCAAGTTAGGAGTTGATCCACATACACCCATCAATTCTCTCAAAGAACACTGACCACCTCCTGGTGACTTGATGACCATTCATGCTTGAGTAAAACCCCTTGCTTAGGCTCAACGCTCTTGGTAACCTCCTCTTGCTATGCACAACCTCTTGATCCCCTGCTAAATGAACAATGCTATGCAATGCAAATGCTAGAAGAAAATGAAATGAAACATAAACCAAGTTAAGAAAAGGTTGGTCAAATTTTGGGGTGCAACAGGAACGCCTAAGAGAAAGGTTGAAGTTTTGTCTGTGGATAGCAACTGCGTCAACAAAAGGTTGAAGAATGCAATTCAGTGAGGAATACCCACTGACTTGCATGGCGATCATAGTCTTATCAACAAAAGGTTGAAATAATTCCATGAGGAACGCCTATGAACTTGACGAATATGCCCCTGAATGGGTTGAAGATCGTCTTGGAAATCTCGATATTGATCCTGGGTCTTGACTTGCATATTTATGTGATTGTATCTGATTAGAAGAGATTGCTGACCGCCGCACGCCGTCGATCTAAAAGTTGTTCACCAGAGGTAGGGAGGAGGAGGGGGGTGTACCTACAAGACACTTTGATGCCAAAGTAAGTAGGGGACCAGAGTGAGAGTAAATACAGAAGATAGGCATAGAGAATTGAATACCTGACCCTCTAGTGAAAGAGGGTATTTATAGAGAGACCCCAACGCAGGGCCAACAGTCACTTGTGTTGGGATGGATTGTCAGGCCCAACCCAGGTGACTGCTAGGGCTTACGTGGCGTAATGAAGATCAGCACGTGGTCTTCACCCTAGTTCAACTGTCTCGTGATCTCCGGAAGGTGGGCTGACCAGCTCTTTTGGAGGTAGATAGTTGGCTGATGACGTGTCCCCATGGAGGGAGCACGTGGTGAACGTGTGGAGGACGTGTTGTTTTATCCGATAGGGGATGGTGCCTACCCAATGTGCCTGGAATCGTGCCCGACATGGGAGAATTTGGGCCTTCCCCAAATAGCGTTGGGCTGGGCCTGCCCGACGGATGGGCAGGTTTGGGCCTAGTCCAGAAGAATATGAATGCTTGATGTTGGTGATGATGTTCCATAACGAATGGAAATGCAAATGCTAACACACGGAGATGCAAGTGCTAGGGAAGTATGATTGGTTTTGTATGCACATGATACAAGATGATGCTTATGATGTCGAATGCGATGCATATGATGCATATGACTACAGACAGGTGATTGGGTATGTTTGATGAAGGTGCCAGCGTGGTGGACTTTTGGTAGTTGCCAATGTAGATTGCACTTTGGGTGGTGGGAGGATTTGATTTTCTCGACACGTAAATCATTGAAGACACCATGATTGAGGTAAACAAAGATGTTCTAAATGCCCTAAGTCTGATCACTTATTGGTTAGTCGTGGTTATTCTAAAAGAACCGCAACTCTGTGTTTGATGGTCAAAATAACTTGATAGTGTAACACCCTTTTAACCCCATATAAAAATACATAATTAATCAGAGTAAATTAACATGCTTTCACAAAAGGGCGTCACACAATTTACAAATCTCAACATTCACCTGTCATACTCATGTAACATTGAAATAAATAGTCATGCTATTAAATTTTCATCTTGCATGTAGCAGCAGATTCAACTTATTTACATAAATCTCTTCACAGAACATTCATGTTCATCACATAATCATCAACACTTAGGCACAGAGGCCATTATCATAATATTTCAAATACATTAAAACACAACTTAGAATCCATAATATAACTCTAAAGCATAAACCCAACCACCCCAGTGTTACATAACTAAAGCATGACTCGACCCAACATAATTAAAATACTAAACAACTGCACCAGCAGAGACCTCGCAACTACTTAGCAATACAACTCCAAGATACATGCACGATGTCATATAGGACATCATTCCAGCAGAAGGGTGAGAAATATTACCATAATAATCAAAGCACATAATCATATATAAATGCACAAGTACAGAATACATATATTCCACATTTTCTCACCACAGTGCATATTAACACAATAATAATGCATATAATAGATTTCCATAGCATCAAATACACATATTATGCTTCTTACCACAACACCTCACAATCCACTAACATACATCGCAATGTATATATGTATAAGACCAAGCATTTCATCATGCATACATTCACATTTGCAATCAATCCACATAAACATATACATTATGTTTAATTCTCTACAATTCGTATAAACATATTTAATCATGTTTAATCGTCAATTCATCAGTCAATATCTTTCAAAATTACTCATTCGCAACCCACATTTCAACAATTCATACACACATGCATATTTCATATAACACTTGTAACCATGCCATGTGACTCATATAAAACTCATCAATGTCGCCAATCCCCTTTCAGGATTATGGGTACGTCACTCATACCCTACCAGGAACAACATCTCAGTTATTCTACCCCGGTGATTATCCCACTAGCAACGACATCTCAGTCATTCTACCCTAGTGTATACGACTACGACATTATACTTCACTGAGAATAACATCTTGTTATTCTACCCCATCGATTACTCCACTAGGAACGACACATAGTCATTCTACCCTAGTGAGTACGAACCTATCACGTATACCTATTATCTACATCATTCTCACACTTACCAATCAATGCATATATATGTACTATTATTCTCAGGCATTATTCACAATTCATCATATACATCACAATGCATATATATACACCCAACTAAGCATATTCATCAATCATGCTTCTATAATTCACATCGTTTTCACATAAACATTTACAATTATGTTTATTCACACATCTCAGTCATACAGATGATAAATGCAACTCATAAAGACCGACTCACGACTCTATGCAGATGCAAATGCGGGTACCGACTCAATTCAACAGGTTCAATTGAAGAACCAAATGGAACCATCGCTCGTTACCGAAGTAACTCTCCGTCGGGCCTACGATGTTCACCCATTGCTCACACCCCACATGGGCACACAATGTTTATGGATTGCTCACACCCCACATGGGCACACAACCCAATTGCTCACACCCCACAAGGACACACAATCGTTCTGCAGATTCTATATGGAATCAATTATAACCATCGCATCATACGAGGTTTTGCATATCCTACACAGGATCAATATAACCATCGCTCACACGAGGTTCTGCAGATCCTACACGGGATCCATCACTCACACGAGGTTCTACAGATCCTACACGGGATCAAATATAACCATCGCTCACACGAGGTTCTGCAGATCCTACACGGGATCAAATAACACAAATGCATATCATGATGCATCACATGCAAACATGACTCAATCAACTATAAACCATCGCTCACACCCCACATGGGGACACGATGTTTCTGCAGATCCTACGCGGGATCAATCAACACAAGAATGCATATCAAGATACTTCACATGCAAAATGACTCAATCAATTATAAACCATCGCTCACACCCCACATGGGCACACGAGGTTTCTGCAGATCCTACGCGGGATCAATCAACACAAGAATGCATACATATTCGCAGATATATTTTTCATGCATTCTTCACATTCATCACATACAATAATCATACATTCACAATGTATATTGTATTCGTCATTCATCACAATTACCATGCATTTTCAATCAATTCTAAACAATGCATATATTTTGCCCAAAGGCCACGATTCACAATCAGTACATAATATAGGATCTATGCCATACGGCTACCCCCAACACAACCATCAACAACACATAAGTTATTCATACAAGACGAGGCCGATCGCAACCGGACGCTCTAGCTAATTGAGCTTCGCTCACTCAAAATCGTTAATTCCGATTAATCGGTAAAATCGGCTAAAATTCGGCTAAAAATAATATTTCTTTTCACCAAGTTGTAGAACATATTATTAGCTTCAGTTTGATATAAAGAACGTCAAAATCCGATAAACGGTGAAAAAGTTATGAATTTTCGAAGTTTTGAAAAATAATATTTTCTCACACTTACAGTGTTAATCGGTTAACGCATATGGTTAACCGATTAACAACTCCAAAAACTCAGTTTTTAGGCCCCTAATACTGTGTTAATCGGTTAACGTATATGGTTAATCGATTAACACCTGAAAAACTCAGAAAAACAGCTATGGGTTCGGGTTTAAAAGTCCCAAAAACCCGATCGATTAAATGGTTTTCACCCGATTAAATGCCTATCCATCCTTACCAATCATATAGGGACATTTTAGGGTCATAAAACTCGAATTTCACGACATCCAATTTCCACTCAAAATCTTAACCTCAATTTAACCGAAAATGGTGAAACTCACAATATCACCCGATTTTCGCCAAACTAGTTCCAATAATCTTAGTCTAACATATTCAGACTAAACTACAAAAGTTATTCTCGATTCTAACCGTTCGAACATCGGTTTCTATCAATTTCTATCATTTCGACCTAAATGGAAACAAGTTGGAAAACAACCAAACTAATCCACACATATACATACACAATCATACACATTGATTAAGATAATAAGATTTCACACCCTTACCTTAAATTAATCAAAGTCAGAGGATGTTCTTGATGAATCCAAGTTTTTCCTCATCTCCTTCTCTTTTCTCTTCTCCTCTTTCTTTCTCTTCTCTTCTCTTATGTTTTCTATTCTCTTTTTTTCTTTCCACATCCTCACACACACACACACACACAGATATATATATATATATATATATATATATATATATATATATATATATATATATATATATATATATATATATATATATATATATATATATATATATATATATATATATATATATATATATATATATATATATATATATATATATATATATATATATATATCTTTCCATTATATTTCCTCTCTCAAAACATCTATCAATCCATTTAAACAATCATCTAATTATTCAAATAATTAGAATAATCCAAATAAATCAATTAATTAACACAATTGATTAATTATTGAAATTGGGTTGTTACAGATAGTACAAAGAATGATCTGCCTTTTGCAACGGGTCTTGCCCCAGTCTGAGCATGATAATGGTCTGCCCCTGATTAACTAGTTATGAAATAATTTAATCTTTGAAAGCTGAGCTTTTATGCTTTGAGATGGCTTGCCCCTGATTGAGCTGTTGAGGGATTTGCACCTGATTGAGGGTTTTGAGGCAGCCTTGCTTGGTGTCATCCATTAAAAGTTAAGTTTCTCTTTGATTGCCCCTTGTTGGAGTGTCTTGGATGTCTAACACTGATTTGCAGTTAAAATTGCACATTCGCAAATGATAATCTTAATGCAATACTCATGTAAGTTTTAAATAAGAGTCATTTATTGAAGTGTCGTGTTAGTGTGAGACGAATGGACCATTAGTCTAGACGTTGTGTTGATTTTGCTTAGTGTGTGAAAGATATAGCAAGGATAATGACACTAATGTTGAGGATTAACAAATATGTGGGGATTCAATTTACGCAACTTTGCAATAGTATGCTTTCAGAATAAACCTCGCCTCAATTAGGTTTTTCGAGGGTTGTAACATGGTTTGGTTCACGGTTATGAAACAAAGGATATTAGGCTCAAAACTATGATTTGTACCGACCCCTTCTTCACGATGATATCCATTCCTATGTTCAGTAAATTTTACACATGTTTGTCTTCTAAAAGGGTTGACGGTGTAAGCTCGATGATTCAAGGTTTGCTTGAACTAACAATCACCTTATTTTATTTGATGGATGTCAGTGAACCTTTGACTTTAACATGGTGGTCACTGAATCTTATCTTATTTTTGTTGAGGATTCGAGGACCTCTTTTGATCTTGTTTTGATCCCTATCTTTTGCATGGACTGATTCTGCTTTTCGAGTCCATCGAGATAACCTTGATTTTTACCTAAGTCTCCTTTGAGGTGCTCGACTTAGCATGATTTTAATTTTTTTGGTTTTTTATTTGAGGATTGTGATTGCTAGGTCATGGGTCATTGAAGAACAACCGTCATGTCTTTGGATTTTTGCTTTGTGATTCAAGTGCGTAATTGGATTAACTGAACACTATCCTGCCCCAAGTTGAGTGTAAAGGGTTTAAAGATCCGAAGAAAACTGCTATTTCTCAGCTCGAAGTGGTTAACTAGAGATTAACTCCTTGTCTTTGCAGTGTTTGGGGAATTTGAAACAATGCCTGTACATGATCAACGAGATTTTGTCCGAAAGCATACGATTTGTAATTATTAGTATTTCGCTTTCATCATCCTCCCTCCAATCATGCTAACCAACAGTTGATAAAGAGTGTGAAGTGGATAAAAATATGTGTTGGTGATTCGTGGTAAGTGGAAGAAATGAGCGAATACGACATAAGAAATTTAAAGCATGCATAATCACTACTTTAATAAAACCAACTACGAATGACAATGTTTAAACATACAATACTTAAACAAATAAAGACAAAATAAAAGAAATGTAAAAGGTGAAATGGCATGATGACTGCCTTCTTCAAGGAGATAAATTTGACTTGACTTGATTTGATTTGACTTTATGCTGGCACTAGCTTGGCGGCGACATAGGATTGTTGATGACATTTGGACTCTTCCCGTTGAATGTAAGAGCATTCTTATCAACTAGGTCTTGAACTCTGTGTTTGAAGGCTCTGTAATTCTCAATAGTGTGCCCTGGAGCATTCGTATGAAAGTGTGAAGGAATTATATGTATAGTTCGAGGTTTGAAGTGTTCAATGACCATAAGAGTTTGAAGTACTTGTTTGATTAGAAAGAATTACATTTGAGGCGAAAAAGGTGGCTAGAATTCTTGAAGGACTACAATAGCTAATTTGGTAACATATGTGTTGTGCATGAAGTTCTTGCATATGCAGGCATTGATGGTAAGAGAATTTGATTTGATCGAGCAGTTTCGAGATCCCAGCTTGGTGTGTGAGATAACTCATATTAGTGTGAAATTATGAATGTTGAAGTTGACTAGCAAATTTCTTAATGAAGTCAGAGAAAGTCAGAACTTAAATTTGGAATTGGTTGATCGTTTAGGAAAAGAAGTGGACTTTAGAGTTGATGAGAATGTGATATTGGGGTTTCAGGATAGAGTTTGTGTGCTTGATGTGCCAGAACTTAAGAAGATGATTTTGGAAGAGAGTTACATAAGCAATTTATGTATTCATCCTGGAGACACTAAAATATACCAAGATCTTAAGAAAATATTAAGGTGGCCATCAAAAGCCGTTTGGACTGATGCAACTGTTGAGTATTCTTGAATGGAAGTGGGATAATATCTCTATAGATATCATGATAAGTTTGCAGAAGACCCTTAGGGGAAGCAATATGATTTGGGTTGTTGTGGGTAGATTAACTAAGTCTGCTTATTTTATTTCGATAAAGATCAATTTTCTATTGCAGAAGTTAGGATAGATCTATATAAGCGTGATTGTGAAACTGCATGGTATTCCTTCGAGTATTGTTTCTGATAGAGATTTGTGGTTCACGTCAAGGTTTTGAGAGAGTTTGCAGGAAGCCTTGAAAACCAAGTTGAGATTGAGTTTTGTCTACCATCTACAGATGGACGACCAGACTGAGAGGATTATTCAGTCTATGAAAGATTTGTTTAGAGCTTGTGTCTTAGAGTAAGGAGGTGCGTGGGACAATTGTTTTCCGTTTGTTAAGTTTACTTATAATAACAAATACCATTCTAGTATTAGAATGACACCTTTTGAGGCTTTGTATGGTAAGAGGTGTAAGACACATTTGTGTTGGTATGAATATGGTGAAAGTGTCATGCTTGAGCCAAATATTGTTCAAACATACTTCTGAAAATGTTAAGATGATTCAAGAGAAGCTGAAGGCAGCGTAGAGGAGACAAAAGAGTTATCATGATTAGGGGAGGAAGACTCTTGATTTTCAAGAGGGCGACCATGTGTTTTTAAGAGTCACTCCGGTGACTGACGTTGGTCGATAAGGCTTACACTAACACAACTATTATATCGAACTATTAGAGTTTGCCCTAACTCATTCTTATAAAACTGACTTGTAAGGTGAGGGATACCCATTTATATAATCTCTTTTAAGGCTCTATCTTAAACTAATACGAGATTTGAGATTTTTTCAATACAACCCCTCACGCCTAACACTCTTTTAGGCTTGACGCGTGAATTTAAAAAGTGACCGACCCATAATTCAATCGATAGCCTCTAATACCTTATTAAAGTTTTCTCTAACTCATCATTATAAAACCGACTTATAAAGCGATGAATGATCGCTAATATAAACTCTTTCAAAATTCTATATTCAATCAATATAAAATTTGAAAATTTCATAATACCAACATACAATATCACCCACCATTACTTTTGTCAAGGGCAAACCAAACAATTTTTATTTTATTTTAAAAACGGTTCACATTAATATTCTTGCATTTCGTATAAAAGTCTTTGCTAATATTTAGCAATGCTTAAAATAAAAATATTATACTATTATTCAAGTAATAATAAATTTCGTATTAAATCATGTTAAAAACGTTGAACTAACCTACCCAAAAAGAAACCAGCACATTGCCGTATACTAGTTTCAAATAATTTACAAGGAAAAAGCATCACAAGGCAGGTACTGATCCGAACATGTAGTACGATACACAAATCTTACCGTCAAAATATTTCTATCAACGGTCACGCGTGTTTTCGTAGCTACGCACGGATCAGGTTTCTAAGCCGTCGATTAGTTTAAATCCGATGATTGAGAACAAAAGTTCAAAACTCAGTTGCCATCTCCATTTCCCGCTCTGAATCTCTAATATATAAATATCCCAATCTCTTCTTTTTTTCTTCACACTCAATTTGAATTTCATTTCACAAAACCTAAATCTCAATTTTTTTCTCTTTCTCGAATTTTCTTGTGAAAATGTCAGGTCGTGGAAAGGGTGGTAAGGGACTCGGAAAGGGAGGTGCAAAGAGGCACAGGAAGGTTCTCCGTGATAACATCCAAGGTATCACAAAGCCAGCTATTCGTCGGTTGGCCAGAAGAGGAGGTGTGAAGAGAATTAGTGGTTTGATCTATGAAGAAACCAGAGGAGTTCTCAAGATCTTCTTGGAAAATGTCATCCGTGATGCTGTTACATATACTGAGCATGCCAGGAGGAAAACTGTTACTGCCATGGACGTTGTTTATGCTCTAAAGAGACAAGGAAGAACTTTATATGGATTTGGAGGTTGAAGACTCATTCTTTGGATGTTGTTCTGATTTCACTGTTTAATTGGAACTTGTGATTGTTCTTTAATGCTTATTTGGGTTGTTTGATAGTTCTGTCCTTTGTAAGTTTAACAAGGTTGAAATCTAATGAAAATATTTTCTCGTGAACTATGATTCTTGTTTTCTTTTTTGTTTGAATTAGTTTTTATGCAGTCTGAAGAACTATTAAAAGGTTTTGTCTTGTCTGTTATTCTTATGAGAATGATAATTGCATATGGTAGCTAAATTCTACAGCCTACACAGGCCAGCCAAATTCTGTTTTCTAAACAAACCTGAAAATTTCATTTCTAGTGAAAGATTTGATTGATACTACCTTTACAAAATATACATATTAAAACAAAACACAACTTCACAGTAATATATTAGTCCTTATGGATCTGTGAAAATACTGGATGTCTGAGATTTTTGAATTTTGTAGCAAGAAAATGAATTTATTCAATTAAGTAGTTGAAAAACTAAAATTGTTTCATTGAATTTATGAGAATGTTAAGTATTGTATGAGAGAAGAAAATCCATAGATAGTAGTATGGAGATTTGATTGTTTATTTAGAAATTTTACGCAACATAGAACTAATTGGAACATGTTGTGTAATTACATAGGATACTTAAGGCCTATTGAAGCATGCACCATAAATACATAGGATACTTAAAAGCCAATTGACTCTCGCACCTCATCATACTAGAGGTGCCAATCCAATTGAGGTGACTTAGATGTTTTATAGGGGGCACTAATTGGATGCAATGCTTGTTTTTTGAATTTTTTATGTAATTTATATCATAAAATATAACTATATAATATCTTATATGCTTAATGTATCTTTTGTTTCAATAAGTTAAGCTTTTAGTTTGCTTCTTATTTAATAAACCTTAGGTTTTAGTTTTTAAAAACCTATTTCATTAGCCAATTTAATCCATTGTTAGCTTTTAATTTTAAATGCCTTTTAAATTTTTTTTAAAAATATATTAGGTGTGACAATGTTGAGTGTTCAGTGTATACTTTATTATTTTATTTATTTTAGCCATTTGAATATATTACTCATTCCGTTTTAAAATGATTATCGTTTTATAGAAAAAACTATTTTAAAATAAATGCTATTCTCACTTTTTAATGTAGTAATAATTATTATTTATCTAATTGTGTCATGTAATTATTACTCTGTATACTTTTTTCAACACATTAATAAGATTAATTTAATAAAAATGCAATATTTTATAACAATATTATTGCATTCTTTAATCAGTGTGCAAAAACTTAAAACGACAGTCATTTTAAAATGGAAAGAGTATTAAAGAATTTTACATGATTAAATCTTGAAATTTTATTAATTATAACCATTTATAATTATATTTTTTCTTAACTATCTTCATCTTCTTTCCATTTCATCTTCAACTTCAGCACTATCTTTATCTAACTCTAAAAAAAAAAATCCAAAAAACTAGCAAGTTATTTTTAGATTTGATCACAAATCATAAATACCATCTCTCTTCACCAAAGCATCTCAAGACCCATTGTCTAATTTGTGGTAATTTGTTTCTAATACTAATTGTATAGTCCTCACACCTATCAATATCCTCACAAAATGCTTTCCATCCGTACATATTAGGTTTACAAATCTGTATTTTCCATGCAACTTCTGAGTTGAAATGAAGCTAACATTGAAGGTAAGAACTTTAATATCAGAATTAAACCTATGAAGTCCGAGTTTGGACACGAATACGAGACACGACACAAACCCAAACACGAGGATCCCGCCAATGTAAAAATCATAGGACACAGACACGGCTATATATGTTTTATAAATTTATATAATAATGCAATTTATGAGGACAATTTATAAAGAATTTAAAATGAGAAGCAAAATTTATGTTTATTTACACTTTTTTTTACACAAATGTTTAATTTAAACTTAGTATTTTCAATCAACGAGAAAAAAAAGACATAAGTTCACCAAAATAAAATGATACAGTTCATATCAGAGTCACTGTACGTTGAGAAAATCAACCTCTAAGCTTGTCTCATTCAAAGACAAGTCAACAACTTCAAAAAATTCACTGTCATCTAATGATCCAAACTCATCTCCAACGACATCGCAAATTTTAGTTTTCTCTTGATGATATTGGGAAGTGCTCCTTGATAGAAGTCAAATGTTACTATGCACATATACTAAAGCTTTCGTTCGATGTGGTGTCATCTTGTTTCTATTCAAAGAATGAATATATGAATATATGTGCTCCAAATTCTTTCACAACATGATGATGAACAAGATTGTGCAATTAGTTTAAGAGACTTTTTTTTTTTTTTTTTAAATTTTGAAAAGATTTGAGTTTTGTTTCTTTTTTTATTCTGAAATTTTTTGAGTTGGACTGTGTCCTTGAAATAAGGTGTCGTATTCGTGTCCGTTGCAATTAGTATATTTTTTTTTGTTGGACACTAGGGCTGGGCACCGGATCGGGCCGGTTCAGGCCCAAAACCTCAAACCGGCCAATCCATAAGGTGGGATATTATAATCCGTTTTTAACTAGATTGTAATTTCGGATTGTCGGGTTCGGTTATATTCGGGTTCAGATTATTAAGTCGGTTATTTTTGGATTTTACAGATTCAATAACATTAATATTATAATCCATTTTAACCATATTTCTCTTAAAACTAAAACAAATTCAATAACATTAATACAACCAAATTGTTTAACTAAATTAAAATTAATCCTTCGAAGGACCATATAAAATCTAAATTTGAATTATTCAACATAAATTCCATGTAGTAACACAACCAAAGCACCATTGTGAAGTACAGGGAATGAGTCACAAACAGCCTGAACAGCTGAAGGAGTAAGTGATGTACACTGGCTAATGTTCAAAGTCCTTAAACCATCCTCATCATTTTCACCACTCACATTTCCCCACATCTTGTTATTCACTTTGCTTTGTGCCAATGAATACATTGCTCTGTCTGTTATGTTTTTGCAGTAGTATAGCCCAAGTGACCTCAGATGAGGACACCTATTTGCCAATGCTATTACACTTTCATTTGCAGTAACAACATCAAAGTCATGTTTGCACTGTTGTTAATCACAAAAACTAAGAACAACACAACTAACTAGTTGGATAAAGTATATAGAAAATAGCGCGAACGAAGTACCTGTTATAAGGACACAACCACATAAGTCAAGTGTTCTAAGATCAGGGCACCCATATGCTAAACTCATCACACCTACATCACTTATTTGTTCACACCATCCAAGGTTCAAAGACTGTAACTCATTGCATTAATGTTCAATTGCCTGAATTTCATAAAAAAATCAATGAGATAATCTAAACAGACCCTAATTCCTATATGAAATTGATGACCAATATACCTGTAATGCAATATACATGTAATGTCTAATTTGTGACTCATACATTCTATGTAGCTAAGCCAAGAAAATGGTTGGTGAACCTACCAATACTGGTTATGCAATACGAATGAATCAGTTGGAACTTTCTTGCCATCATCATTGCGGTTCCAGTGGTAAATAGCATGGGTTCTATTTTTTATATCCAATATGGAGTGTCCATAGCTTGCTTCACGATATGCAGAGTATTCTGGCTGAGGTTCCGTAAACCTTCACGACCAATAACAAAATTAAAACATGTGCAATATGAATGCGCATATACATGACAAAGTGATTTTTTAAAGTTAAGTTACCTAGAAGCAAGACCTTCTTGATTTCCTCCATCTCCAACTGTTATGTACACAGGTGCTGATTTGTCAGCTACTGGATATCGGGTACCGCTTGTTATGTTATAATCTATATTCGAGAATCGATACTGAAAGCAGGACAAAAACATTGGACACATAAGAATCCAATTTGACATCACATGAGTAAAGAAGCATCTTGCCTAAGCTAGCAGCACCAAAATAACATGCAAGGATGAAAAACATACCGATCTTTCATAAGCATAGACGTGGCCAACAAAGATTACGTCAACCTAGAACACATTACCGATCTTTCATAAGCATGGACTAAAAGAAGCTTCACAAAGGTCAAGTTAATTCAACTAACTAGAACACATTACTGGGACACTTAAATAGTTAAATGTATGCTGACATGTGCAATGATCATGCAAACTACTGAGAAAAGGAACAAACCAGTCCAGACATTGTACATCATAAAAAATCATATTGTAATTTTGTAATTTTGTACATCATATTGCATAAAAGATCATAGTATCAAAGCGCACACTAACTACAAATATCTCATATTGGCTGACCTTTGGGAACAATTTGATCTTTGAGCCACATGTAAATAGGAACCAATGTAAACCATGCAGCTGCCAGGACACCCAAAATAAACCGCGGTAAGAAGACAAAAGGATCTACAGGCTTTTTAACATCTTCTTCCTTTGGACCAAGCTGCAGCAAATTGTAGAATTTATAACTCAAAATCAACATATATTACATTGTGCACCTTGTGAATGTGAAGCCATGATAAGAAAGTATATTTATGCACAACCATTTTGCCAATGCAAGAAGGGGATAGTTTGTGCTCTTTGATAGCAGTTAAACATACGCAACAACCCTTTAAATCATATAACTTTGTTAAGCTGAATAGACACATTTTGGAATGAAGCAAGCAAACCATAATGATAGGCAATAGTAGCAAACAGAGGCAAGATCACTAGTGCTTTAGTGAAGATTCAGACTCTAAACCAAAGTGCTCATAGCATTCAATCAAAAGAACCTAAAAATCACATTCCACTGAAGAAACCCGATACAATTGTATGCGAACAAATAATATTTTTGTAAAAACACAAGTGTATAGCAGCTTGTGCAAATATCTTATATGCTAATATTCATAATACAAAGTGACAGGAGATCAAGAAAGGCCACTGTCACCTAAAAATATGGTATTTAAAATGACTGTTTATCTTCAATGTACAAGATATAGTAGTGCTTTGTTCATAACTCCATGCTACTAACTCTTTCAAGACATAAGGATGATAATTGGTGCTTGAGTAGAATAGTACAATACTCGTTGCTAAACACGCAAATGAAAGAAAAGGAACAAACCAATCCAGACATTGGGAAAGCTGGGAAAACTGTAATTTTGTACCAAAAATGTAAAAACAGATATTGAGCAGAACAAAACAATAGAATCATATAAGAAACCAAAACCAGTCCTATTACCTGCATCTTCGTGAGCAAATTGGGGCTGCATTTGCTTACAAAAGTACTTGAACCCATCTCCTTCAACTGTAATAAAAGGGTTTCTCATCCAAAATGATAGAATAAGCTAACCCCTTTCTACAACCTACAGGATCAAACCTAGAACTTGCTGGAACCAGCCCAACTCCCTGAGTTGTTGAAAATGTCAAGATTGTTTGGGCGGGGTCAGTTGACAAGTTCAACGGATACTTAGGGCATGTTTTCATGCGACTCTTTAAGTTTGAAGTTCCATGTTTCTTAGAGTCACACATGTACATTTGATGGTAGTATTTACAGGCAGCAGTAGGAGAGTCACTATTAGAAATAAGGTTAAAGTGGTCCCAAACCTCGAATCTCTTTCTATTACCATTAGCATTAGGTCTTCTTTTCTTAGAAATAGGCAGAAGATTTGTGGTTGGTTCAATAGGTGTTGTGGTTGTTGGTACATTAGGTGTTGTGGTTGTTGGTACATTAGGTGAGGTTGGAGAATGCTCATTGGTAATTGGAGTGTCTTGCTCCATAACATAGCAAATAAGCAAAGCCAAAAATAAACACAAATGAGTAACCAAACATAGACACAAATAAGCAACTAACACAAATACTTAGAGTTTAAGCTTCATAGATATCATAATTATTTGAACTTAGTCACTACCATTCAATACAAACAGAAGAACAACTTATAATATACCACCATCAACTAGTGTCATATTTCCTAAAATGCCTGCATAAGGAATGTACTATACAACACTATATGTGACATTTGTTTACAATTTAGACCAAGAAGATAATTTTAAGTGAGTCAATCAGAAGAAAAAGAAAAGTCGGACATAGAGTGGCATACCTCTAAATCGAACTCCTCAAAAGCCTAAAGTCATGTATGGTACTCCAAGCTTAAATTTGAACCTGTCAAGACAATGAATGTTATTCAAATTTAGTTACCACAATAATTTCCTCATCATACACGATTCACTTAAAAATCCATGAAACCGCCTCTGGCAGCGGCGGAGGGAGAAACCAAATAAGACCTACATCACCTTAATCGAAAACCCCTCTATTCTAATCTGATGTTGATTTCAGTCAAATCATCACAAATGAAGCCAATCGGAGCAAACCAGTCATGAACCCTAACTTCATCGTCTTAGATTCAACACTCACATGGAGATATTAAAGAGCAAACACTTAGGGTTAATGATCCTCAGAGGGTGAATATACGGCAAAACCGATGAAGAGGAGAATGGATCTCGAGCTTGAAGGTGAGATAATACTTAGAAGGGGGGTTGAATAAGTATGAAAGATTAAGACTTAAAATAATCACACAATTATTTTTATCCTGGTTCGTTTAAATAACTACTCCAGTCCACCCTTCCTAGAGTGATTTGCGTTTCTCAACAAGGACTTAATCCATTATTAAATCAAACTGATTACAATAGTAACACCTAAGAACAACTGTTCTTAGTCTTCTCAAGAGCTACTGATTCCAACTGAATCCTCTTAAGGAATAACCTTTACAATCAATGTAAATTAAATACAAGAGTATTAATGCTTCTATAAAGCTTTTATCACAACAATGATTTTTCTCTTAAGTTTAAGTACAAGAAATTCTAAGAAGAATATGAAATAATGAGAGCTTAGAATAATATGATTTCTTTTCAGCAAATTGTGTAACTGAAGAATGTGGTGGAGTTCTCCTTTTATAGGCAGCTGATCCAAGGATGCTGAGCGTTGAAAAGAGAGTCCCAAAAAGGTCTGAGCCTTTTTGTCTTCACATCAAGTGACCTTTCCTTGAAGTAGATAACGCAGAAAAATCCTTTTTGTCTGTGTAATTGTGTCTAGCACAAAAGAGGAAAGAGACGTTGATTTTCTCCAACGAATATATTCTTGAATATTTCTTCTTCAGTTTTCAGCAAGTTCTTCAGAGTCTGAATGGATCAGAGTCTTCTAATGATATTCAGAACTTTGCTGTATCAGAGTCTTCTGCAGCATGTGTGCTTTCAGCGTGTTGATCATCAGAGCATATTTGTCACAGAACTTCAGTACTTGGCAGCGTTGGTACTTTCAGAAATTTCTGTAGAATTAAGCTTTGAGAAACTCTTTAAACAATATTCTTCTTTGCTTCAGATGCTTCAGCATCAGATACTTCTGACTATCTTCAGATGCTTCTGACTCAGAATGTTCTGGAGCTTCTTGCTACAGATCTTTCTGGAGACTACGCTCAGGATCTTCTGTAAAGAGCAATCAGAATCTTCTGTAAGGTGCATCTGGCGCTTCAGAGTCAGGATAACTTCTTGTATACCATACAGATTTGCTTCTAGAGAGTTAATTTCATTTCAATCTGCAGCAAAACTCTCAAACAAATTTTAAAGTATATAATTCTTAAATATAAAATTTCCTAACAGTTATCATCAAAACAAAGAGTTATTATTAAGAACCAATCTGTGTTCTAACAATCTCCCCCTTTTTGATGATGACAAAAAGTATCAGAAATTTTATTTAACTGAACATATAGAATTATAACTCCCCCTGAGATGATGAATCTCCCCCTGAGTTAAGTATGAAAAAGGAATAGAAACTTCCCTTTTGTCTTGAGTAATCTTCAGAGTTAGATCTTGTTTGTTCTTATAACGTTTTAGGGTCAGAATGTCTTGTAGATATAAGATTCAGAGTATGATAATAGACAAATGATCTGAGAGACTCTGAGTTTCTTTTATAGAGTGTTCTTATCAAATGTTCTGAAATAGTCAAGTTAAATGTTAGATAGAATAGATATGTCTGAAGATTCATTCTGGTGAAGTTATATTAAACAGTTCAGATCTATATTTTCTCCCCCTTTTTTGTCATAAGCAAAAAGTAAAAACTTTTAAAAAGACAAATAAAAGGAACAATAAATAAGATAATTCAATGGAGAAAACTGATTCATTCAAAATAACAGAGCAAGAGTACATAGGTAATCATCAGAAGATATAACAATAAAATTCAAATGCAAACAACAAATGCAAGAAAAAAATTGAAATGAAGAAAAATCTAAGAGTGTTTGGACAAAAGCATCTTCAATAGATCTGTAATCTCAGAGGAGGATTGCTCTTGCTTGGACATCCACTTAGTCATAGTTTCATTTTTCTCATCTTGCTTTGACATCCATTCTGTCATATCCTCAGACTTCTTATCCTGCTTAGCCATCTAGGATTTTATCTCTGACTGTCCAGCCTCCAGAGCAGCAATCTTGTCTCCAAAGTCTGGATGTTCTGTCTCTATCTCTGATGAAGAAGTTGGAGGTTCTGTAGCCTGAACAGAGTCAATTGACATTGGTTCTGTAGATCCTGAAGAGGGTTCTACCAGAGTCATAGTCAATGCATTAGCAGTAGATTCTGTTGGAGGTGGAGGAGCATCTAAACGAAGCAGAGGTTCAGTTTTGTTGACAGTCCAGAATAGAGTCCTTTCAGCTCTGAGCTTTGCATCATCAGAACAGACGTTCTTCAGATTTGAAGCTACAATGTTAAATCTGTTTATGAATCCTTTCCAGATGATGTCAGATTCATTTGCATCCATTATTTCTGAGCATTTCTTCTGAACAGTACCTAAAGACATCTGTATTTCTTGCAAAAATGTTTGAAATAAATGATCAATATTAAGTCTAGGCAGAGGTTTTAGCAAGGTTTCCAGAGTGATAGGTTTGGGTTGGGGAGTTGGTGGAAAAAGTGATTTTTGGATGGAAATCAGAGGAGGAGGATAATATGGAATGAAGGGTATCTCAGGAGCTTTTTCTTTAGATCTGAATAAAGCATTAAACAAGTGAGGTTTAGGTCTTGTGTGAAGGTAAACAACATCAAAAGGTGCATTTGAATATGGTTTGAAAGCAGATTTTGATGGTTCAGCAGATGGAACTGTGTTATCAGATGCAAGTTGCAGAGCTGAAACAACAGCTTTGCCAGATGTTGCAGATATTGTTGCTAAGGATCCTACATTATTCATTGATTGAATATATGATAGAATCACAGATGGAAGAGCCTGTCTGAGTTTTGGTTTCAGAGGATTGAGGGGTTCATAAGGTTCAACTCTATCATAAAAATCTTTCAGTTTGAAACCATAAGATAGATTATGATAAAGAGAAGAAACTTGGGCACAAGATATACCAGATGATGTTGGATTGGAATTGGGGATTAATAACTCAGATGATGGTGCAGGTGGAGGCATAGGATCTGGAATGGGAGTTTTAGAAGGTATGGTAGGTTCAGGTTCAGGTTCAGGTTCAGGTTCAGGTTGGTTCATCTCAGAGTATTTGGCAGATGGAGAGATAAGAAAATCTGGGTGGATTTCTGATTCTGATGAATTGGAGGATGTTGTAGGTGTACAAGAGGTAGAAGATACTTGAAACACTGTTTTTAAAGGAGTGACATCAAGAGCTTCTATCTCAGGGATGTGAGGTTCAGAAGTGTTGGTAGGTTCTGAAGGAATGTCAGAATGTTTGGATGGTGGTTCTGATGAAACAGGAGCATAAGTTACTTTTGTAGGTTCAGAAGTAACAGGTGCAATAGGTTCAGAAGATGGATTATTTGATGGTGGATTGTCAGAGGCTTTTTCTGGTTGAACTTCTTTTGGTTGATTTTCTGGATGTCCAGAGGTTTGTTCTTGAACAGATGTTTGTTTTTCAGATGGTGGTTGTTCTGATGGTTGATGATCTGTTGGTTGTGGATCTGATGGTTGTTGACGTGGAACAAAGTGTTTGATGTGTATTTTGGGTTGAGATGGTTTTGATACAGAAGCAGTTGTTTGTTTTTGAGGTGAAACAGAACTGGGAGCAGTAACATAGGTGGTTTGTGTAGCAGGTGGTTTGGGAACAGACTTAATATTTGAATCATTAATAATAAGATTTTCATAAGTTACAGATGACTTAGTACCTTTTACTTTAATCCTCTTGGCAGGTACAGAGGCAGCTTCTTCAGAGTCTTTTCTCTTCAAGAGCTTCTTGGGCTTCTCAGCAATCTTGACCTTCTTCTGGACAGGTTCAGATTCTTCTGCAGGCTGAGTCCTTTTCCTCTAAAGTGGTACTTCTTCTTCTCCTGCATCTGGTAGTGGTTGTTTAACTAGCTGAAACACTTTGGCAGGAACATGTATTCCTTCCTTCTTGCATTCCTCAATATACATAAGCACAATATGTCTGGGTTCTTCAGCAAAGAATAGAGGAAAGTCAGCTATAGGAACCCTCTTATTCAATTCAGACATATTCAACCTCTTTGGAGCAGTAGTGAGTTCATCAACAATTTTGAGTCTCAGAAGGCTTTTAGCGTTCAAAGGTTTTCCCATTATAAACTCTAATTCCTCTGTAACTCCAGCAGCGTACAGAGCAGTTACCAAGCCATTTTCAGTAAGAAGATCTGAGAGCAGTCTTCCAAAGGGGATCCAAGGTCTGATCTTCTGTCC
The DNA here is from genome assembly GCA_963859935.3 of Lathyrus sativus. Taxonomy (NCBI): domain Eukaryota; kingdom Viridiplantae; phylum Streptophyta; class Magnoliopsida; order Fabales; family Fabaceae; genus Lathyrus; species Lathyrus sativus. The sequence goes on along the minus strand of CAWUDS030004968.1, from coordinate 11,624 downwards.
TTTCTCTTTCACAGATTCTCTAGATGCATTGATATGGTTCCACAGATGCATAAACAGAATGTATGGAAGATCTACCTTGGTGCTCTGACTAAAGCAATACATGAAATAGAGCTGTTCATTATTGACATAATCTGGAGAATTGGTTGATTTCCTGTGGTGGATGCATCCCATGAAGATCTTGGCCCAGATCTTGTAATCAGGCTTCAGATCTTTGAATTTGTTAGAAGCTTGACCAGCAGTCATAACTTCTTCATAAACCTCATCCATGTCCACACGCCTAGCTGGCAAGTGGGAAACACCATCTGTTTCTTCATATCCTATCAATCTTTTTATCAGATCCTCTGTGATGATAATCTCTTTTCCCAGCACAGAAGATAAGATGAACTTGGGATAAACTGATGCATGAATCCAGAATTCTTTCACAAGGAGAGGGTAAACTGGTCCAAAAAGCCTATCAAAGTACTTAACCCATCCTTGTGCTCTAATTATGGAACGAAATTCAAACCCATTATCTGCCAGAGAATCAAACTCAACCATAAATTCACACAGAACTTCTAGTTTATCAACAGGCGTTAGAAGTGTTCTTTTGGGAGGAGAATATGGAGCAACACCCAAGTTTTCTGAAGTCACAACAGCCATAGTAGATTGGAATTGAGCAGTTGTTGAAGATGAAGATGCCATTGAAGAATGCTTAGTCAAACACTTAGGTTTTGGGTTTTTATGCAGAGAAAATAGGAGATGAAAACGCATGTAAATTCTGAGAGAGTGAAAAGTGTGAAAGTGAATACAAGACAAGTATTTATACTAAACACTTAGGCACATCAACAGTCAGAAAAAAATGCACGTTTGAACAAGCATTAAATGAAGAGAATAAAAATCATTTCAAAACATTAAATGCTTCTGACAATTTGGGGGGAAAACCAAGATTCTTACTATTCAAACTTCACCTCAAACGTCTCTTCAGTTATGTACACGCCACCTCTTCAAATTTTATGTGACACGTGTTTACTTGCATGCTGTTCTGAATTCTCTTAAGAAATGAAACGTTAGCCAACATTCAGATCTTCTAAAGATGGTTAGTTCAGAGTTTCACATCATAAATATTGATCAGAATAGAATAAACAAACAGAAGATATACTTCAGAGCAAGTAAGCATTTTTGCATCTGCACCAATTTGCTTCTGATAAATATCATTCTGGACAAAAATCCATACCAATATTTTTCAGAATAAAATTGAATCTATCTTCAACAAGGGGTTTTGTAAAAATATCTGCCCATTGATGATCTGTATCAAAAAAGGCTAAATTTATGATTCCCTTCTGAACATAGTCTCTGATGAAATGATGCTTAATTTCTATATGTTTTGCCTTAGAATGTAAAATGGGATTCTTGGACAAACATATAGCAGAAGTATTATCACAAAAGATAGAAATGTTACTTTCAAAGATTTGATAATCTTCTAGTTGACTCTTCATCCAGAGCATCTGTGTGCTACATCCAGCAACAGCAATGTATTCAGCCTCTGTGGTTGAAAGTGCAATTGTGGGTTGCTTCTTGCTGTACCAGGAGATTAGATTTCTTCCTAGAAATTGATAACTTCCAAAAGTACTTTTTCTTTCCACTCTGTCTCCAGCGTAGTCAGCATCACAGAATCCAACTAATTTGAAATCATCAGATTTTCTGTAACACAAACCCACATTAGAAGTACCTTTCAGATACCTTAGAATCCTCTTGACAGCTGTCAAGTGTGATTCTCTAGGATCTGATTGAAATCTAGCACATAGACAAACACTGAACAATATGTCAGGTCTAGAAGCAGTAAGATAAAGAAGAGAGCCAATCATACCTCTGTAGAGCTTCTGGTCTACTTTCTTACTTACCTCTTCCTTGCCAAGTGAGCTAGTAGGGTGCATTGGAGTCTTTGCCAGCTTGCTGTCAGACATGTTGAATTTCTTCAGAAGTTCTTTAACATACTTTGTCTGATGTATGTAGGTGCATTCTGGAGTTTGATTAACTTGGATTCCTAGAAAGAATCTGAGTTCTCCCATCATGCTCATTTCAAATTCTGCCTGCATACATGTAGCAAACTCCTTTCCAAGCATAATATTTGTTGATCCAAAAATAATATCATCTACATAAATTTGGCAAATTAGAAGATCTTTCTTAATTGTTTTACAGAATAGTGTTGTATCCACTTTGCCTCTGATGAAATTCTTCTCCAGAAGAAAATTGCTCAATCTCTCATACCAAGCTCTGGGAGCTTGTTTTAATCCATATAGAGATTTCCTTAATTTGAAAACATGATCTGGAAATTTTTCATTTTCAAAACCAGGGGATTGGTGGACATAAACTTCTTCTTCTATAATACCATTAAGAAAGGCACTTTTAACATCCATCTGATACAGAGTGATGTTATTTTGTGCAGCAAAGGAAATAAGAAGGCGTATAGATTCTAACCTTGCCACTGGAGCATATGTCTCAGTGTAATCAATACCTTCTTGCTGACTGTACCCTTGAGCAACCAGCCTTGCCTTATTCCTCTCAACTTCTCCTTTCTCATTTAGTTTATTTCTGAAGACCCATTTTGTACCAATTATATTGAATCCTTGAGGTCTTTGAACTAGATCCCATACATCATTTCTGCTGAATTGGTTTAGCTCTTCTTGCATGGCAATAATCCAATCATTGTCTTGCAGAGCTTCTTCTACAGAAGATGGTTCAATTTCTGACACTAGTCAAAATAGTGATGCTTCAGATGATCTTAGAAAAGATCTTGTTCTGATGGGATCATCCTTCTTTCCAATAATGACATCCTCTAGATGAGAAGCTTTAATTCTGGATGATGATCCTCTGAAAGTTGACTCTTCAGAAATGTTTAGATTTTTCATCTGAGAAGTTAAGGGAGTAGCATCTGGAGTTGCTTCTGGTTCCTTCACTTGAGTTGCTTCTGGAACTTCAGAGTCAATAAAGACTACTTCCCTATCTGCAGAGTTATCAACCTGCTTTGGCTTTTCAGAGCCAAGCTTATCATCAAATCTGACATGAATGGATTCTTCCACAATCTGTGTCTTAGTGTTGTATACTCTATAGCCTTTAGAGCGTTCAGAATATCCAAGCATGAAACACTTCTGTGCTTTGGAATCAAACTTGCTCAGATTTTCCTTAGTGTTTAACATATAGCAAATACATCCAAAAGGATGAAAATATGAAATGTTGGTCTTTTTGTTCTTCCACAATTCATAAGGAGTCTTCTTCAGAAGAGGTCTAACAGACACTCTGTTCTGAATGTAACATGCTGTATTGATTGCTTCTGCCCAAAAATGTTTTGCCAGATTTGTCTCATTGATCATGGTTCTGGCCATTTCTTGCAAAGTTCTGTTTTTCCTCTCTACAACCCCATTCTGTTGTGGAGTTCTAGGACAGGAAAAATCATGAGCAATGCCATTTTCAGAAAAATATTTTTCAAAATATTTATTTTCAAATTCACCACCATGATCACTTCTGACTTTTATAATTTTGAAATTCTTTTCATTCTGGACTTGCTTGCAGAAGTCAAAGAACACATAATGTGACTCATCCTTGTGTTTTAAGAACTTTACCCATGTCCATCTGCTAAAGTCATCTACAATGACTAATCCATACTTCTTGCCTCTGATGGATGCAGTTTTCACTGGTCCAAATAGATCAATATGAAGTAGTTCTAGTGGTTTAGAAGTAGAAACAACATTTTTTGATTTGAAAGATGTTTTTGAAAACTTCCCTTTCTGACATGCTTCACAAAGAGCATCTGAAGTGAACTTCAGATTAGGGAGTCCTCTGACAAGATTAAGTTTATTAATCTGAGATATACGTCTCATATTAATATGGCCTAATCTTCTCTGCCAGACCCATTGCTCTTCATTAACAGACAAGAGGCATTTAACATTTTGAACTTTAAGTTCTGAAAGATTTATTTTATAAATGTTGTTTTTCCTCTTATCACTAAATAGGATAGAGCCATCCTTTTGACTAATAGCTTTACAATATTTTTGATTAAAAGTAATATCATAACCATTGTCACTTAATTGACTTATGGATAATAAGTTATGCTTTAACCCTTCAACAAGTAAAACATTAGTAATAGAGGGAAGTTTACCATTTCCAATAGTGACAGATCCAATGATCTTGCCCTTCTGGTTCCCTCCAAACTTCACGTCACCTCCAGATCTAAGTTCCAGGCTTTGCAACATAGACTTTTCTCCTGTCATATGTCGTGAGCATCCAGAGTCCAGGTACCATGATTGGTGTCCTGACCTTGCTGCTAAGAACATCTGCAACAGGAATTATTTTGTTTTTAGGTACCCAGATCTTCTTGGGTCCTTTGGGGTTAGTTGGTTTGTAGGTTTTTCTAAACTTCTGTTTTTCAACATAATGTTTATTCTGACTTGCCTTGGGTTTAAACACATAAGTATTCTTCTTAGAGCTTGTGTGTTTAATGTCATTTAAGTGACCAAATTTAAATTGAGAATACAGAGGTGTCTTTTTGATGAAAAGTTTGTCAACAGGTTTTGGATTGCTTCCAGATGAAGATTCATATCCAATACCTCTTCTGTTGTTTCCACTAACACCATAGATCATGGAAGCCATCTTGCTTCTGTCTATACTCTTGGTAAGAAATCTATGAAAGCTAGAGTCATATTTTTCTAAAATGTTTTCACATAACTTAGTCTCAGATTTAGATTCTTGTTGAGTTATTTCAAAATCATTTTTGATTTTCAGATTAATTTCTTTTTGCTCAACAAGTTCTGTCTTCAGAAGATCAATCTCAGATTCAAGATTGCTTTTCAGCTTCTTGTATTTGAGTTTGATATTGTTATAACTTTTAAGAACTTCTGTTAAAACTTTTATGAGTTCTTCTTTGGTAAGTTTAGCCATTACCTCTTCTGCATCATCATCAGATTCAGATTCTGATTCATATCCTGAGGTACCTTCCTCTTGATCCTCTGTGCTAGCCATCAGTGCAACATTGACACATTCTTCTTCTGATTCAGAAGATGATTCAGATTCATCTGAGTTATCCCATGTTGCCATCAGAACCTTCTTCTTTTTGTTAAACTTCTTCTTGGGTTTTTCTTTCTGAAGTTTGGGGCAATCATTCTTGTAGTGCCCAGGTTCTTTGCACTCATAGCACACAACTTCTTTCTTGGCAGGTCTTCTGCGTCCAGAAGCTTCCTTTCTATTATCAGATCTTCTGAAGTTGTTGAACTTCTTTCCCTTGTGCTTCCAGAGTCTGTTGATCCTTCTGGACAACATGGATAACTCATCTTCTTCTTCAGAAGAAGATTCTTCAGAGCTTTCTTGAATGACCTGCAAAGCTTTAGCAGTTTTGTTAGATTTTAATGCAACAGATTTACCTTTTTCTTTCTTCTGAGGTTCATCTTCCTCAAGCTCAATCTCATGGATCCTCAGTGAGCTGATGAGTTCTTCTAGAGAGATCTTGTTCAGATCTTTAGCCATCTTCAAGGCAGTCACCATTGGTCTCCATCTGGTAGGCAGACTTCTGATGATTTTCTTTACGTGATCAGATGTAGAGTATCCCTTGTCCAGAACTTTCATCCCAGCAGTGAGTATCTGAAATCTGGAGAACATGGCTTCAACAGATTCAGAGTCTTCCATTTTGAAGGCCTCATACTTTTGAATCAGAGCCAGAGCTTTTGTCTCCTTAACTTGAGAATTTCCCTCATGAGTCATTTTTAGGGATTCAAACATATCAAAAGTAGTTTCCCTGTTTGTAATTTTCTCATACTCTGTATGTGAAATAACATTCAATAATATAGTCCTGGCTTTATGGTGATTTCTGAAATCTTTCTTCTGAGCATCTGTCATAGATTTTCTGTCAATCTTTTTGCCATTCCCATCTGTGGGATGGACATATCCATCTATGACTAGATCCCATAGATCAACATCATATCCTAGGAAAAAACTCTCAATTCTGTCTTTCCAGTAGTCAAATTTCTCCCCATCAAACATTGGGGGTTTGGTGCTGATCCTATCCCTTTCTTCATATTTATTGTTAATATTGGACATTGAAGTATCATCCATGGTAACAAATAAATATATATCAAAGTATTTGTCTCTGGATCTTTACTGACACTGTTAAGTGGTAGCACACTCAGAACCGGAGCTCTGATGCCAACTGAAGGTGAGATAATACTTAGAAGGGGGGTTGAATAAGTATGAAAGATTAAGACTTAAAATAATCACACAATTATTTTTATCCTGGTTCGTTTAAATAACTACTCCAGTCCACCCTTCCTAGAGTGATTTGCCTTTCTCAACAAGGACTTAATCCACTATTAAATTAAACTGATTACAATAGTAACACCTAAGAACAACTGTTCTTAGTCTTCTCAAGAGCTACTGATTCAAACTGAATCCTCTTAAGGAATAACCTTTACAATCAATGTAAATTAAATACAAGAGTATTAATGCTTTTATAAAGCTTTTATCACAACAGTGATTTTTCTCTTAAGTTTAAGTACAAGAAATTCTAAGAAGAATATGAAATAATGAGAGCTTAGAATAATATGATTTCTTTTCAGCAAATTGTGTAACTGAAGAATGTGGTGGAGTTCTCCTTTTATAGGCAGCTGATCCAAGGATGCTGAGCGTTGAAAAGAGAGTCCCAAAAAGGTCTGAGCCTTTTTGTCTTCACATCAAGTGACCTTTCCTTGAAGTAGATAACACAGAAAAATCCTTTTTGTCTGTATAATTGTGTCTAGCACAAAAGAGGAAAGAGACGTTGATTTTCTCCAACAGATATATTCTTGAATATTTCTTCTTCAGTTTTCAGCAAGTTCTTCAGAGTCTGAATGGATCAGAGTCTTCTAATGATATTCAGAACTTTGCTGTATCAGAGTCTTCTGCAGCATGTGTGCTTTCAGCGTGTTGATCATCAGAGCATATTTGTCACAGAACTTCAGTACTTGGCAGCGTTGGTACTTTCAGAAATTTCTGTAGAATTAAGCTTTGAGAAACTCTTCAAACAATATTCTTCTTTGCTTCAGATGCTTCAGCATCAGATGCTTCTGACTATCTTCAGATGCTTCTGACTCAGAATGTTCTAGAGCTTCTTGCTACAGATCCTTCTGGAGACTACGCTCAGGATCTTCTGTAAAGAGCAATCAGAATCTTCTGTAAGGTGCATCTGGCGCTTCAGAGTCAGGATATACCATACATATTTGCTTCTAGAGAGTTAATTTCATTTCAATCTGCAGCAAAACTCTCAAACAAATTTTAAAGTATATAATTCTTAAATATAAAATTTCCTAACAATTATCATCAAAACAAAGAGTTATTATTAAGAACCAATCTGTGTTCTAACAGAGCTTACCTACTGGAGAGAATCTTGCGCTTCTTCAGAGTGACAGATATGACGAGAAAACTAGAGAACAATCTTTAGAAGTTCAGGTATGCATACTCCTTTAAGATTGTTCTACTCTTCTTTTTCTTTTTCTTCTATTGTTGATGCGTGTGCGTTCAGTTGAAGCTATGTGCTGTGAGAGTGATCTAAGATTGTTATGGCAGAGAATTGAGGGGGATTTTAGCTCACTCTATTGAAGTTCCAGGGAAGACCTTCAATGGAGTTTCTGGTGATGAGCTTTTGGTTTGCGTGAGGCAAGAATTGGTGTGGGAGTGAGGACGGAGGAGTGAAAAAGAAATGAAGAAAGATTGAAAGTAACCCTAATTATTAAGAAATTGAGAAAAAAATTTATGGGCCAAAGATAGTGTGAATCGGTCGGGTCCAGATTCCGACGGTTCCAATATGCAGATCTGAACCCGACCGCCACTACCCATTACGATCCAACCGGATGCTCCGCAATTACCCGTAACCCGAAGTAACCTGAATCGTTGATCAAAATTCAATTCGGTTCGGTCGGTTAGTATCGGTTGGTCTTAGAATTTCCATCCCAATTGGACACTTCAAAAATGTGTCAGATACGTGTCATACGCGTGTGGCACAATTATCCGTGTCGAGCACGTGTCCGACACGGCGACACGCCGTGCGAACGGTGTGTCAGAGCTTTATAGGCCCTCACTACAACTTTGTAGATTGCATTTATGTTTCCAATGTTTGTCATTGTCTCTCATAACTATTGTATCCTTATTCAAATTTGAAATTGATATGGACGGGAAATTAAGGTTTATTAGTGTTTTTCTTTTTTTGTTTGTTGCAACTTGTAGTTGTTTTAGTCACTTTTCTAGTGGATGTTGTATTATAACCCATGCAACATAGGAATTGAATATAGTATTCGGGTAAAGTTGTATATGAAGTCCTGCATTCGTTGCTCTGTTGGGTTTGAAGCAAAATGGGCCCATACATAATATGGGTCTTTAGCGTAATGAATTTGTGGGGAAAATATGTTTCACACACTAACTGATACATTTGATTGCTACAACAAATTTTTTCGCTTCTAAATTCAAAGAAAATCAACTATGGGTAAGATGCAACCAAAAATAAATAATTAATTGGAAGAAGAAGAATTCCAGAATTAAGTTTGACGTTTGCAGTTTATGTACAAGAAGAAGATTTTTTTACTTGTTAAAAAATACACGTGTGCGTGGTATTCCTACAATGGTAGAGATACTTATATGTCTTAGTCAGTTTATAATTGTTTAGGGTGGTTAGAGCTTTCCTGCGACGGCGCGGGGCTTTGTATGGTGGTGTTACAATGGTTATGGTGGTTTTATAGGGCCAACTCACTAAGGTGAGTGGCTATGTAACTAAGCATTATGCTTAAGGTATGAATGAGCCGTGCAAGTTATGAATTGTTCATCCCTTACATTATAGGAGAAATATTTATAAAGGCCTAGTGGCATAAGACTTAAGAAAACCTTAGAGGTGGTAACCACTCCCTTTTAACTAGGGGAGATTGTTGACTACCTATTCTTCAGGAAGTCATGGTACGACTCAATGTGTATAACTTGTGGGAGGATAGTGGCATTGTGCACATGTCTTATCAAGAGGGCGAGTCCCCATACTGCGTAAAGGTAGTGCCTAGGCGTCACCTTATACGACACGAACCCTTGCGTTGCCCTTATTTGGGGCTCTCTCAAATATAACACTACACAGTCCCTCAAGTACAATGACTTGTAAGAGGGCAAAGTGTTCTAAGACTTCTTTTTGATTTCGTCCCACAGTCTAGGACGAGACATTCAATAAGAGAGAGGTTTAATATTTTGAGACGTGGCCTATTAAAATGGGAGACGAGTTCCTCAACTGAAGGCATAATTTTTATTGGGAGGCGAGTTCTAGAGGCAAGTCCCTCAGCTAAAGGCGACCTTTTTAATGGGAGATGAGTCCCTTAGCTTGTTGGATAATGCATGTGAGAACAAACTCCCCCCTCTGTTTGGAGGTGAGTTAACACTTCTTACCATATGTTTTTGGGTAATCAAAGGTTAATGTAAGATGTCGAGTTTTACTTGATTGATTTAACGACGTCAGAATGTCAGTCAATTATGAAAGCTGGAGGGCTTAGCGAAGAGGGGATATGTAAACAACTAATGATGATTTTTCCTAGAAAACCCAAATTAATTCCTTTTTCTTACATGTGTCTTATAGGTGTAGGAACTTTTCGGTCCTCACGATAGTTACTTCCATGAGTGGACGCATTACTTATGCATATGGACTTATACAAAAAGAGTTGGTTCATTGTTTGAGATCTTGTTTCTTTTTCCTTAAGATTCTCCCTTTTTACTTCCCTAGAAAAAAAATACGCTAGTCTATGGACAAAACTCTAAATGAAAAAGAAGGACATATGGTGGCATTCACTCATTTTCCTAGGGCATATACACTGCTATTCTTATCGCCTTTTTCTCTCTTCTTCTCATCTGGAGTTAATGGCTAGAATGAACACCAAATATGTTCATGTTCGAGACTTAGAATATCTGTAAGCTTATGGATCACCATTAGGTGTGGAAATAGGCTAGATCGAGCTAGGCTTTGCTAAGCTTGATCCTGACCTACTAAAATAATAAAATCCTATGCCTGACTTATTGTCGCAACTACGAAAAAAATACCTGACGGAAAAACAAAAGAGTCACCACCAAACGTTATTTATCCCAATACAGGAAAAAGAAACGATCGAAAAAACCTCAAAGAAGGGAGAAGACATGGTCATCGCAACCAAATCCAGGGCTCAGGAGTCAATTACGCGAGAGGAAGGTATTAGCACCCCTCGCGTCCGTTGTAATCAACGGGATCCATGTTTGTTGTCTAATCAAAGGGCGTTTTATCTAAAGCTCACTGCTAAACACAAATGAGAACGAAAAAAAAGAGACTCGATAGGACTTCGCCGTCCTAGGCCTACGTATTCCCTCGTGCAATGGGAAATTCAGAGTAAACGTTGTTTAGAAACTACGGGTGGAGGCGGAAGGTTTCTCGCCAAGACATCACCGTCTTGTACCTACATCTCCTCATCTGGTATGAGAAATCAGAGCAGCCGTAGTTCGGCTCACCCTAGGTTACTTAGTGTTTTTTATGAGTGACGTTAAGTTCCCATTCCAGTAGTTAGGGTCGATGCCTGTTTGCGGAAGAACGGAAAAATAACGTACTCTTTTTGAAAAAAGGTTTGACAAACAATCCCGAAGGATAAAAAGACTTGAATTTGTCTGTGAGTTTTAAAGAGTGAATTGCTTTATTTGGAATATGAATAACACTAGTCTATGACATAAGATCGAATATTCTGTGCTAACGATCTAAGCGTCTCATGCACAAAGTATCCTAAGATGAGGTTAGAAATTCATCCGCTCACCTTTTCCCATGTACTTAAGGCTCGTGGCATACAATGCATATTATCTTTATTAAGTATTTTGATGTTGTTTTGAGAAGAAGAAGAGAAAGACGCACGAAAGGTATAAGGCGAAACTCGGTTCTAACATTGTCATGCAAAGTGGTCCTAAAGTTGGGATGCAGAAGTAAATTCTATCCTAATGTTAGCATGCAAAAAGATGGACCTGTGGTTGAGGTTAAAAAGGATTAACCTATTGTTATCATGCATGGACTAACTCCTAATGTTTATTCTACCATAAGCTTAATAAAAAATTAAGTTGGACTAGGAATCCCTAAGGGAGCATGCAAGAATAAGCCAAAACAAGGAAAACAAGTCAATAACAGTAGCTACAACAACGCTCCAGCTTCAGAACAACTATAAAAATCTTCAACTAGCACAACAACATTTAACAACTCATGTTTCAGCATATAAAAGGTGTAAAAAGCAGCAGGTAGAATAGATGCATAATTAACAGCATGTGAAAATCTAGAACAACAGGTGTAAAAGCTCAGGCAGCTTGCATGCATTAACATTGCAGCAAATGCATATGACATGGTGAAGATCAATTATTAACATGTATTAACACTTAAGCACAAGCAAGTTCGATGCACAACGAATCATTCATAAAGAATATCATGCATATTCAACAACAATTAATCAATAAAGCAAACATACACTTGCGGATCGGAAATAAAACATAATCATGTGACATATATCCAGCAAGATGACATCAATAATCAGCAATTGACAAGGCACAAATGAATATGCAACATGATCATCACATTAAGAATGTAACACAATAATCAAAGATAT